>JAVYIG010002623.1:205000-236791 GCA_035222895.1 Strongylocentrotus droebachiensis | reverse complement strand
TCGGCAGAAAAAAACAGAGAGGGAAGAGGAAAGAGAGAAGGAGAAAAGAGAAAGGTGAAGGAAAAGAGAAAATAAAACAAAAAGAAGTTAAGGATGGGAAAAGGGAGAGACATGAAAAAACGGAAAACTTGCCAATTTTTGGAAAGTGAATATTCGGGCAAAAGGCCATCAATGATGGGCGAACTATCTTTCATCACGTGATTACTTTTGACCAATCGTAGTGCAAGACTCTTTGTATGTGGAATATAATGTAAAATATTCAGGCTATCAATTAATAAGTCCTTATATTATCCCACAGAAATGTGGGTCAGCTACTTGAATTAATAAATGTGCTCATATACAGGAGGGCGAAAGTTTTAATCAAGCAGCCTTCACATTCATTGAACCTCATTTAATGTTCAACTGTTTTCCTATTTTGTTGTTTTGCCTGTCTATAGTGCCTCTTTCAGACAGTGAAGATGCAGAGGCGTTACATTTGGGAAGAACTAGGAGCAGTGATGACCATGAAGCTATGGAAGTAGAGAATGAAGGTATAAATCAATGCAAAAAGTCTACAATAACAAAACCAAGATTGCCTAACCCTCCCCTTTGAATAATTTTCATTGAGGACACATTTCTTGGAAGAGGATGTCTAGTGTAGTGAAAATGTATTTGGAAAAAAATATTGTTATCACAATTCATTACATGCATGTAATCTAGATCAATTTGTGGATGCTATTACACAAATATTTTGAAATGAAAAATGAGAAAGCGAAGAGGTGGGGGTGAAGGGCAATTAGGATATGAGACCAAGTATTACCTAATTGTTTCATTGATTTTTTCATTCATTCACTTCACTATCAGCAAATGTGTCAGCTATGTTATGGGTATCTGGTTATAATAGATGAAGAGAAATCTTGGAACCAGAACAATAATTTATCTTGATTAATGATCTGCTATATGTACATTGCTTTTTTTGGTCTCTGTCTAGTGCCTCTTGCAGACAGTGAAGATGCAGAGGGGTTATATTGGGGAGGAGCTAGCAGCGATGATCAACATGATGACGCTATGGAAGTTGAGAATGAAGGTATGTGTAAAGCAAAATCTGAAACAACAAAATGTAGATTGCCTAAATATTCCCCTTTTCAGTGTCAATTTATTTCTATTGTTCTTAGAAGAGGGTGTTTGTGTCTCGCAGGAATGAAATTGTGTTCACTATTTGACATTTTCTGGAGTCAACCCTAAATATTACTGATATGTGAAATGCTAACTTGAGTTCTGGTCATGGGGTTGAATTGCCTCAGAAACTGTTAAATATTGTTCTGAATAGGTAAATTTGTTGCTAACAGGTACTCATGGGATGGATCATCTCTAATATTTGATTATACCCCTGTTTGGATATTTATCATTTCAGTCATAATACAAAGTTTTGGGAAATTTTGAAAATTGGGTGGATAGTGAATCTTTACAATTTTGATATATTTGGATGCCCCTGTGGATGTACATGTATTATAAGCACTAAAAAAATATAGCTCCTAAAACACTTCTGTTTTCGAGAAAAATTAAATATAAAAATTTACCGGTGCTCCCGGTAAATTTTGATAAATTCCAAACAGCGCCTACACGGCTGTGCAATGGTAGGTGCGACCATGAAAATCTCAGAATATGTAGTTGTGATATTTAATTTCCAAACGGGAATAGCTAATCGGTCAATTTTAGTCAAGAACATTGTTTCATAGCTAAATTAATATCTTGACCTTGAGAGGGAGCTATACAACATAAAGAGTTTATTATTTATAATTTCATAAATTTAAACTCGATTTCAACCGCGACAAAGATCAATGAATATTGTAGGAACGCATATGCTTCCAAGATGTTAATTTGAACCAAATTCATATTTCCTCCAGGTGATCTTGATGATCTTGATGATGATACAGGGATGACATTCTCAGAAGAGAGCATAGCTGAATTGAAACGTATTAAGGCGGATGTCCAAGATGAAGGTATGCTTTTTTTCGAGTTCGAGTTGTGATATGTATGATTATTATTAATTTAAGGCCTCATGAACTGTGCAATTAAATACGCATATTTTGCCTACTTTTGGTGGCAGTGGGTAATGTTTTCCGATGTACTCTTTCTTCCGGGAAAACCTAATTATCTCATTGGCACTGTATGCAGCGACCACAACAAATATTTCCTGATATTGTGTCTCGCATAATCCCAGCGTGCATATAGTAGCACAAAGGCCATTAAAAATGGATATGCACGATAACAGTACATGCATGTCATAATTGATCACTTCAGAATGCTTGTGCCAATGTATGTAGTAGGCATGACAAAAGGGCCCCATGTAATTATACTTACTACTTGCTTACTACAAAATTATAAGTTCACAATATCGATAAGATTTCTTACAAAATTATGGGTGAGGGTCTGTTTAATCAGATGAAACTATGAGTATTGACAATATTTTATGCTTGAGTGAGTACTGGCTACTTTTGGTAAACTCAGAAAAATTGGTTTGGGCAAGATGCCTCAGTTGTGACTTTGATCAAAGTGCATAGCAGGCCTTAAAGGGCAAGTCCACTCCAAAAATAACTTATTTTCAATAGACGCAGAAAAATCAGACAAACCGATCAGAAAAAGTTTGAGCAAAATCGGATAACTAATACGAAAGTTATGAATTTTTAATGACATGAAAAACTTTGAAAATCACAAGACAAATTGTCAACTACTCACTCATTAGTCTGTGACGTCATTGCCTCACTATCCACTAATTGTTTTCTTTATATTGAAAGTACAAATTTCCCATTTTCCCCCTAAGAATCTTATTTCTTCACACCAGCATCCAAGTTAGATTGATAGTAATATGTTTTTTGGTGGATGCACAAATAGAGAGTAATTTTTTACGTTATATCATGAAAAATGTGAATTTCATTGCTCCATACTGTTTCATACTTTTTCAAAAATTCATAACTTCCTTGTTATATGGTTATCTGATTTTACTCAAATCTGTTTTTACTCTGTTTCTCTTGTTTTTCTGCATCTATTAAAAGCAAATTATTTTTGGAGTGGGCTTGGACTACTGCAATTTTAGCAAAAGTTAGAGAATTTCACTATAAATTACTCTATGGAGCAATATATAAAAACAAACGTCTCTTTACATTTGGTTATGTTGATAACAATTATAGTTCCTTCTGTAAGAAAAATTTAAATTCTATGAATACTTAATTTGGGATTGTGATCATGTCAAAGCTTTATGGCAGAGGGTGATTGAAAAGTCTAATTTGGTAAAGCTTCAAATGCAGAGTGGAAGGATATATATGTGGGGATTTACTGGAAAGAACCTTGAAATCAGAATTTGTTATACTTTTTTTAGATAAAATACTTTATTTTTAGGCCATGGTCAGAGAGTGAAAAGAAGAAAAGGCATCGCTATGAAAAGGAACAAGTCAGACAAGCATTTGTTAAAATGGGAGAGTGTCAAATTCCGTTTAATGCATAATTTCATGACTGTGCTCATGTTGGTGAGCTGAGCTATTTACTTATTTCTTTTTTCTTCTAACATACTTGATCACCTAAAATATAAAGGATTGAAAATATATCATCATTTTTAGCATTCAGTTAGAATTTCCCTACCTAATTTCTTAGCTGCATAAAGATGAAAATCATTATGATTTTGATGTTCATTTTCAGGTATCATGAAGATTCTTGGCACACGCTGCTGTTTGTCAGATTGCACATCAACAGTTTCTCGTAAGGAGGCATTGGAGGCAAGGACACAATTTCAAAGCAAAACCTTGTATGAACAGAGATGCTGGATTCTGCAGTACCTCAACACACATTCTAAATGTGTTGGAGAACAGAAGCATTTTTCCTTTTCAGTGGGCACAGCATGGGTGTGCATGGAAGCATGGCGCCTGGTTCATGGAGTAGGGAGAAAACGCCTCTGGGAGATGCGTCGTCTTTGCCAACGTGAGTTTTACCACATATATTTTTAAAGGGTTAGCCAAAAATAAATTGATTCTGTTAAAATCAGAAACAAAATTAAGGGATAGATCATATTGGGTTGAAGGAAGATACGTCAATTTTTAACCTTTGAAAGATATTACTTATAACAAATGAGCAACAAAAGACATTGCTTCACAGGTTTATATTGTTTTTTTTGCCATATGATAGGTATTTCCCCCAAATGTTTAATAATAATACATGAGATTTATATAGCGCCATTATCCATTTTAATTAAATGCTCAAGGCGCTTCAAAATATTAGGAACACATTACATCATGACAAATAATCGTGTACATTTACATAAGAAAGAAAATGCAAAAATGAAAGAATGAATGAATGTCTGTCTTCAAAACGCAAAATTAAACAAATGGGATTTAAGGTTGCTCTTAATATGTTGCTCTTTATATGTTGGTTTGCACGCTATTTTAGATGGAGCCAAGGTACCTCTGCCCCCGAACAGCCACCAGAAGGGTAGGAGAAAGTCATCAGTCCATTCAGCATTGGCTTGGCTGAAAGACTTTGCTGCAAAATGTGGAGACAGGATGCCTGACTCTCCCAAAATACACCTGCCTTCTTGTCACAGCAGAATTTCAGTTTATGAAATGATGAAAGCAGAACTGAGTGACTTCAATGTCAACATTTGCAGCCAGACGCACTTTCTGAAATTGTGGAGGGAAGAGCTTCCTCATCTTGTCATACCAAGTGTAAGTTATCCTTGATTTACATGTTATTTATCTTCTTTATAAACTCCCAAGGTGGGGGGGGGGGGGGGGGGTTAATTTGGGCTCATAGAAAATTACAGAAAATTACAATTTGTTAGGTTTCCTTTCCTCTGATCAGACTTTTCGCAAACTTTCAATGATCAGCTCTTCTCATTCTTCAGCTTTAAATAAAATTAATTTTATACCAGAATGGACTTCCCTTTGATACTGCTCATCAAGATTCTTTTTGAAGAAAAAAAACTGGGTGCTTATGCAGTACATGTCTATGTACTTGTATTAGAGTGTACCATAGTAGCAGGCCTTAAAGGGCAAGTCCACTCCAAAAATAACTTATTTTCAATAGACGCAGAAAAATCAGACAAAACCGATCAGAAAAAGTTTGACTTGCAAATGTAGAAAATAACCTGCAAGTGCATTTTAAACTTCCACAAGTGAGAATGGTGCATGATGTGAAAATAGGATGCATAGATGTTTTCCAAATCCTGTTTATAAAGATGATGCTAGTTAGGAGGTTCAGTTTAAGGCAACTTTAAAGGATACCAATTACCTAACAACAATATTTATGTGCAGCTAGTATGTGTA
This sequence comes from Strongylocentrotus droebachiensis, assembly GCA_035222895.1. Taxonomy (NCBI): domain Eukaryota; kingdom Metazoa; phylum Echinodermata; class Echinoidea; order Camarodonta; family Strongylocentrotidae; genus Strongylocentrotus; species Strongylocentrotus droebachiensis. The sequence continues at coordinate 231,497 of JAVYIG010002623.1, read as the reverse complement.
AAGTCAACCATGTAAAATTTTACCAGGTATTGTATTGGTTACTGTTTAAAAAGTATGAAGGGAGAAAATAATAACACGACAACCCGCGCTCTGAACTCAAGTTGCTCTTGGCTTGCTTGTGTGAACCCATACAGAGCAAAATATTTGTTGTGATTACATATATGGCCCCCTCTAACATTCTTTTGACCAATTCGTTGACAGCATTAGTGATCAAACCCAACCAATGAAAGGCTTCATATTATGACATGAGTTATATTTATTTTTTGTAGATAGTGCTTTGACAGTTTACATGTGTGCATTTGTATACACAAATAAAACATCATTACATGTGTAGCAAATTCACTACATGGATAAAAGGAAGAAAATCCCTTTTTTCAGCATTAATGAATTCTATTTTTTACTTTTCAAACCAGTTAATGAGCCAAGAAAAAAGAAGTTATATTGCAGTAAAAACCAAAAAGTTGTCAACTTTCTCAAGTTTTGAAAAAGAACCATTTGTTCTTTATTTTTTATAGATTAATAGGTTTGCAAAGTGTGACATGTGCACTTCCATCAAGTCCAAGCTGCAAAACTGTTCAGATTCCAAACAACGTAGCCATCTGTGTAAAGCCCGTGAACAACATCTCCAACAGCAGAGGTAAGACATGGACATTGAATGCTCTAGATTTATGCATGTATAAAGGAGAACGTTGAGTACTGGTCATGTGCTTATATTTTGAAGGTACATGTGAAATTGATGGGTACAATTTAAATCACACTAAGATTATTTTATTTAAAAAAACATGAGGACATGCAGTATGTAAATTTCTAATGGAGTTTCAGGTGTTACATATTGTTATTGCGTTTGGTAATAACTTATGATTTTTTATTCATTTCTATTTCATATCATTCTGTTATGAACACTGCAAAGGAGAGTATTGTATATACAATAACAATTATTACCATGATAACTATCTGTCGGGTATATATTTATGATCATTTTGATTGTGTAGCTGGTAGCCTGGATAAAAACTTTCCACATTGTGTTAGAATATAAAATGGGAATAGGATATGAAGTCCGGCCGGCCATTTTAGTAGAATACAAATCAAAGTGAACATACTTTCAATTCTGATATTCAAAATAATGGAAGTACATGTACATCAAACCCATTTTGAATATATTAGACAGTAGAAACTATTTATAAAAAGCTCTGATGTAACAAGATATGATAACGATGTGATTTCCATGGTCCAAATGATCTCATTATAACTAGTAATACCATCTATAAATGATATTGTGGACCTACATGTAGCTGCATGTGCCTTCCGTTCTTGATCAACAGCTAGTATATTCTAGGCCCTAGTATATACCAACCCTCACAATTAACATATCATGTAGCATACACAAGGAGTAAGGGATGCTCTTGATAGCTCTTTCTGAATTTCTTGAACCGGCCTTCCAAAGCAATGAAAATTCTATCAACATGCAAGTGAACCATTTTTGTAATAATATCTCTGTTCCTTTTTGTTTCTTTTCTTAAAGAGCTGAAAGGGAGAAATACTACAAGCATCAAAAAAAGGCCAAGGCTTATCCTGGAAAGTACTTGTCAGTGATCATAGATGGGATGGACCAGAAGTCTACATCAATACCACACTTTGTGCAGGAGGCAAAGTCAACGAATGGGGCGTGGAAGTTACCAACGCATGTCACCGGGGGTATAGTCCATGGTCGTGGTCAACACGCTTTCATTGATTTGAACGAATTTCCACATGATCCCAACCTCACCATCACAGTCCTCCTGCGGATACTACAAAAATATGCCTCCAACTTGCCCAAAGTCCTGTACCTCCAGCTAGATAATTGCGGCCGTGAAAACAAAAACAAATATGTTTTTGCCTTCCTGAGCCTTCTTGTAGAGCTCGAAGTCTTCAAAAAGGTAAACAGCAGCAAAATATCAAAGTAATACCAATCATTCATTGATAGCTTGATAGGGTGGGTGGTGATTGGGGTTACCTCAGTTGTCCTCTATCTTACAGTATGCGTAGAGGACAACTGAGGTTACCGCCCCCCCCCCCCCCCCCTCCCCCTCCAAAAAAAAATAAAAATATATATATATATTTTCTCATCAGCATCTAGGCCGTGCTTGTTCTGAACAAACATTGAGGCAGATCAAGCAGATTCAACACTGTTTACCTTTTAAGGCCAATGAATGTTGTTGTTACACCTAAGCCCAAATCAATTTTGTCAGATTTCAGAATCTCATGTCTGTAAATTAAAGGGAAAAGAAACTGTCTCCTTCTCTAAAAAGCTTTTTTGGAAAGCCAATAAAAAACAGTTTATGTCATCTGGCTCTATCAACAGATACAAAAAAATTCACTATACTGTGAGCTAATTAACACTTACTCTGAAGAGAGAGGACAAAATGCCATTTTCTGAGATAAGCATTAATATTGGGTAATTTATGTTTGTAAGTTTTGATTTCCAATACTGTCCCTTGCACAAGCATGCACTCACTGAGCCATTGGAAAATGTGGAAAAATTTGGTTTAAAAAAAAAAAAAACACCTAATGACATACCTATTTTCTTTTTGCAAACAGGTGAAGGTGAGTTTCCTAATGGTGGGTCATACCCATGAGGATATTGATCAGTTTTTTTCACGTGTATCAACAAGGCTTAAGAAAACCAACGTCCCAACTCTGGATGCACTGCTCGACACAATCCCCAAATCCTTCAACAAGGGAGTGACAACAGCAGAGAGGTTGCAGCCAATATACAGCAGCAAGGAGTGGCTTGGTCCATGCCTTGAGGACATCAGCCAGCATAGCAGACCTCATGTCTTCCGGATCACAAAGGGTCCAGATGGTCGTGCACTCATATCAACAAAGATGTGGTCATCCTCCCCTGAATGGATTTCTCCATGCGGTTCCCCTCATCTCCTGACTCACCACCCAGATGGAATACCAGCCATCATCACGCCAAACTTCGACAAGGTGGATCTTCCTCGTCTTGGCAAACAAATTATGAAGATGAAGCCATTCTTGACAGCTGAGGCAATGGAAACTTGGAGGTCAACACTCGACCAGCTTCATTTAGAAGACAGAGGTACTTGAAAGATTAATTTTGAATTTACATGTATTGATTTAAGGATTTTCACTTTCACTGGCCCAAAATATTGGAATGCCCTTCCTGGCACATTACAAGAAAAGCCCTCATTAAGGGGTTTCAAAAATGCCCTCAAGCACTTTTTGTTGCAAACGAATCAGTATAATTAGTAGTTCCCCTCTCCCTCTCTGTCTCTTTCTCTGTCTCCCTTCACCCCCTCTCTCTGTCTTCTATTTATCTTCCTGCATGTCTTCCCCCTTTTCTGTTTTTTACTCTCTCATTCTTATATTCTTCATTTATCATCATCATCTTGTCATTCTGCTAATGTTTCTGATTTGTTTTTGTCTCGTTTAATTGTTTGTTTTTCTATTGTCTGTCACGTTTTTTTGATTCCGTAATTTTTTTCTCAAAATTAAGTTATAAATGTATTAAGTATAATTATTATTGTGCGAACCTACATCTAACAAGCTTTGCTTTCAAGTAGGTTCGTTTTTTTCACACCACAGTATGATATAATATCCCTACACGCACTTCCAAAGAGGTTTATTACATTTTACCCTGTGTATAGTGTTTTGACACATTTTTCTTTCAATTTAAATTCCTTGCCCTGAAAATGGCAATTGTTATAAAATTGTGAAAGTACTGACCTTTTGAATGAAAAATGCCATTAAAGATAAATAAAATTATGAAAATGTAGAGGTAATGAAATTCTCTTTTTTATTAGTAATTTTCCTCCGATACTTAAAAGTTATAATTTAAATTCAGTTTTACTGACACGTTCACTTGTATCTTTACTAAGTTTTTCAATTGCAGCAGATGGTGGTGATGTTATCTTGTCATCTTAGTATAAACTGAATGTTACAGTAATTCAGTGTAAATACTGTAAATCTAGATGATTTTATTTTTAAAGTTGATATTAAAGAGACAAAATGGTTTATATATTTTGTTTGTATTTTTGTTGTTGTATGAAGGTGAAGCAGAATTCAACTGTCACTGGCCATTGATGGATCTTCTGCTCACCGAAGAACATGAGAATGAGCTCTGCCTACAACTCTCTGGGTCTTCAAGCACATATCAATCAGAGGTAGAAGAGGAAGTTCCATGTCAAGTGAGTTTAAAGCAGATATCTTTTTATGTCTCCACCGTTCCATTTGTATCGATTTTCATAATAGCATTATATTTTACATTGTCCTGATAGTGTAAGACCATTCACCATGAATTTATTGCACGGAGTGACGATGCTGAGGTATTTGTTAAGGGTAATTTAGCAAATCCTATCATCAATATGTTGACCAATCTCCCCATGTAATATGCCTTGTGAAATTCAAAAATAGTAGTGTTATAAAAAAGGACTGTTACAAAGTAGTCGTGGCAGACATTGTTTATAAATGAATTTTACTTATTCTTAATGATCCTGCCCCACAATAGTACTATCTTAGATCTGCTGATAAAAATATGTCCATGAGGAGTGAATAGATAGATCATTAACATAAGGTAATTAAAAGTGGTGAATTGTCATTAATAATCTAATAATGTAAATGCTGCCAAGACTTACATGTTATTTGGACTGTGTGCAATTTTGAATAGAAAAGAAATTTGTTAATAATTTCTTATGATACCCTTTGCCTCTCAATTATTCCAGGTCTACATCGGCCAAAAAAAGAAAAAAACAAAATCCGTTCTCACATCAGAGGGAAACATGAGGGCATTCTATCTGGACCAATACCACCAAGAATGGCCCCAGATTGGCAAAGTAGTAGACACCATACCAGGAGAGCTCCATGTGCATTGGTACACTGGTACTGCCACATCACAGTGGGACCCACTCACAATTTCAACATCAGGAGAGCAACAAGCGTGGTTAGAGTGGGTCCAGGAGTCTGCTGTCATCACTGCCCCATTTGAACTTACAAGAACATCTAAACTATCAGGTGAAATGCAAGCAGAGCTCAAGGAATTAAGGAATAAATACATAGTTTGATTTAAGGATAACGGACAGTGTTTGTCAGGGGCATGGATTCTTAAGATATAAACAAAATGTTAATTTGCAAAATGCGATACGTCCACAGAGGTGGTTCAGTAAAACGCTGTTTATTCTCCAAATGTTTACAACAGTTTTAATTCATTTTTATTTCGGACATTGTTAGGAATCAGTATAGAGTGTAGCGATTCAAACGCGTCAAATTCATTTATTAAAAAAAAAAATCCACATTAAGAAGATATATGAATACATAGATTTCTGATCACCTACCGAACTACCATTCGTCAAAAATGTACGAACGTATGACTTCGAGTTCTGTTTTCTAGGCGCGAATAATGGCGCTATTTTAACCCCATTTCATTTTATTAGATCGGTATTTATCGATTACAAAGATTGACCATGGACAGTGATACGTTTGAAATTGAAAAAATGTAGTGTTCGTTTCAAGAAATTATACCAGTTGAAGAATAGTATGCGCCCGCCCATACAAATTTGGGTTACAAAATTACACAACTTCACTGATGAGGAGGACAATTTTGCATGCGTTTTAGACCATTTTGTGCCAGTTTACCCAACTTTGAGTATCAATTTCCGGTGAAAACATGATTTTCATGTGAATTTTGGAAGCATGCAGACTTCACTAATTTTCTGTTGGGGAACCTCAAATTAGACAACTGATTTGGCAATTTCAGACATTGCTGAACACATATCAACATCAAAATATATTTTCTTTTTTCGAACGGGTCAGGTTCACGGAAAGAAAATCTAGTTACAAAACTAGGAACAAAAACTTTTCAAAATTAGACTCAGTGCTGTACAAGCGTAAATTTCGCGGAAATGTAATAACATTTCATCATATGAAAGGAAATTTTTCTGGAGATCAACTTATGCAAACATGGCTGCTCAAAAACTGTGCATGCGCGAGAAATTTGAGTCTACGTCATTCCTTGCAATATTCTCTCACGATATCGTAGCTTCTCATTTGAGGATATTATTCTTCTTGCTTTTTTGAGGCGCATGATAATTACTTACGCACGATATGCTCATTAGCGACGTGCAGCGGTCTGACTGTATATCTCAACTGTATCAGCTGTGAATTTCAATCTTGGTACTACTAGGCATCACCATAGTGAGTAGGTTTAGTAGGTCAAAGGTCATATAAGTCAATATGCATGAAATTAAACATTTGTTAGGCTTGGTATCACCATATCTCAACTATTTTGTTTGCATGACTAATAAGAGGATAATAAAGTGATCAGACCTTTCGGCTTGTTGGTCAAAGGTAAATAAAATTAAATTCAAATTTTAATTGTAGGCTTTAATTCTGGTTATCAAATTATTTCAAGAACAGCTTGAGCCATGAAATTAACTGAATTTAGGCAGAGGCATGTAGCAGACGCAGTACAGTTGCATTCATCTTGTCGATATATAAAGTTGAAAATATTTGGAGATTAGGTTATTGCATCTTGCGATGAAATTCTTCATTTATTAAAATGTTATTGATTCAGCTTCAAACTATGTGAGGCTTTTGTTTTGCATGCTTCTCTTGTGTGATTTCCATTGCCATGTACCCACCCTGCTTGACTCCACATCATTCACGGTATGTGGTGTGTAATTCTATTCATTCGCAGTACTTAATGAATTCAAACATTTAACACACTTAAAAGTATACAACTTTTTTGGTGTATGGATATTTTAAAAAAGGAAAGCATTAAGACAATATTGTACAAAGAGTACTAGGATGCAGGAAGCTTTCAAATAATATTTTCATCAACTTTATTTGGACAACCATATATTTCAGGGATGAAAACAAGGGATGCTATTTACCAAACTCATGATTGAGTTGAGCTTTTAACCAAGATGAACAAAATTTATCACTTTTGTGAAAAAGTTTAGTTTTGGGTTAAAGAAGGAATGAATTGACATGTTTTATGTATGGGTTAAGCACTTTAGCTATCTGTAAAATCAGATAGTATAACCTGTTCTCATTTTACCATGTGGTTTTGCCATTGGCTAATGCAATTGGAATCATTTAGTACGTTTATTGTTCATAATTATGTACGTCTTATTTGTATAAAGTTTATCTATTTTCGTAAATAATGAATGATACCAGATTTGAGCATTTGGTGAAGGGTCATTAAATTGGCCTGGGTTAAATTCAATGAATTTGGCATTTGGTCAAAGGGGATACAAATTTCCCGTTTGGCATTTGGTCAAAGGGGATACAAATTTCAGTTAGTCTTTCAGTCAAAGGGGATACAAATTTCAAGTTTGGCATTTGGTCCAAGGGGATAAAATTTTCCGGTTTGATATTTGGGTCAAAGGGGATAAAAAAAAATCCTGTTTGACATTTGGTCAAAAGGGATAACAAATTCTAGTTTGGCGTTTGTTCAAAGGGGATACAAATTTCTGGTTTTGGCATTTGGTCAAAGCTAGGGATAAAAATTTCAGGTTTAGGAATTTGGTCAAAGGGGATAAAAATTTCCGGTTTTGGCATTCGGTCAAAGGGGATAAAAATTTCCGGTTTTGGCATTTGGTCAAAGGGGATAAAAATTTCCGGTTTTGGTATATGGTCAAAGGGGATAAAAATTTCCGGTTTTGGCACTTTGTTCAAAGGGGATACAAATTTCCGGTTTTGGCACTTTGGTCAAAGGGGATACAAATTTCTGGTTTTGGCACTTTGGTCAAAGGGGATAAAAATTTCCGGTTTTGGCACTTTGGTCAAAGGGGATAAAAATTTCCGGTTTTGGCATTTGGTCAAAAGGGGATAAAAAATTCCGGTTTTGGTATTTAGTCAAAGGGGATAAAAATTTCCGGTTTTGGCACTTTGGTCAAAGGGGATAAAAATTTCCGGTTTTGGCATTTGGTCAAAGGGGATAAAAATTTCCGGTTTTGGCATTTTGGTCAAAGGGGATAAAAATTTCCGGTTTTGGCATTTGGTCAAAGGGGATAAAATTTTCCGGTTTTGGCATTTGGTCAAAGGGGATAAAATTTTCCGGTTTTGGCACTTTGGTCAAAGGGGATACAAATTTCCGGTTTTGGCATTTGGTCAAAAGGGATAAAAATTTCCGGTTTTGGCACTTTGGTCAAAGGGGATAAAAATTTCCGGTTTTTGGCACTTTGGTCAAAGGGGATAAAAATTTCCGGTTTTGGCATTTGAACAAAGGGGATAAAATTTTCCGGTTTTGGTATATGGTCAAAGGGGATAAAAATTTCCGGTTTTGGCATTTGGTCAAAGGGGATAAAAATTTCCGGTTTTGTCACTTTGGTCAAAGGGGATAAAAATTTCCGGTTTTGGCATTTGGTCAAAGGGGATAAAAATTTCCGGTTTTGGCATTTGGTCAAAGGGGATAAAAATTTCCGGTTTTGGCATTCGGTCAAAGGGGATAAAAATTTCCGGTTTTGGCACTTTGGTCAAAGCGGATAAAAATGTCTGGTTTTGGCATTTGGTCAAAGGGGATAAATATTTCCGGTTTGGCTATTGGCTCACACATGTGGAGTTAATTGTATATGTATCATTCATAGGTATTTTATTATTTGTAATTGTTTATTTATATCTGTAAATGTATGAAAATGTCCAGATTTTGACATTTGGTCAAAAGGGGATAAAAATGTCCGGTTTTCAAGACATGGTATTGCTATTGGCTGACTCTATCATTTGTATATGTATCGTCATATGTTTTTCATTATTTGTATATATTTATATTCGTAAATATTTGAAAATGTCCAGATTTGGGCATTTGGTTAAAAGGGGATAAAATTTTCCAGTTTCATGACATGGTTTTGCTATTGCCTTACACAAATGGATTTTATATGAATCATAGACATGTATTTCATTATTTGTACTTATGTTTGTAAATAATGAATATTCAGTTTTGTAAAAGAAAGATATTACTTAATTTGTCTTTGATTATATGAATATTTTGTACAGTTATTATTTGTTTATTTTTGTTAGTAATAAAATTTTCTCTGCATACATTTATTTTGTAGATTTCTTTCATTAAATTGTAGTTGTGATTGTACTATATGATTCTGACAGATGAATCAATTAATAAGTGAGAATGATTATATACAGTATAAATAGAGAGAGAGAGAGAGAGAGAGAGAGAGAATTAGAGAGAATTGGCGCTTGGAATGAGATGAAAATGAGCATTCAGTAATTAATTGGCAAAAGTGTTTTAAATAAATCATGTTAGATGCAAAATATTGTCAGAGACACATAGTTTTTCCAAAGTACACTAGTATAGGAAAACAGTAACAATTTACCAGTAAATGAGCATAAAATTGCTTCACTTAATCTGGATTTATCAACATTCCTAGACCTACATACCAAAGCTTTTAAAAAATCTGATTTCCTTTGAAATAATTTATTGTTACTGGTAATGCTCACTGTGCTTTCACTAGTAGTACCCTTGCTTTACGTGCAATAACGGAACTAAATAAACAAACATTAGATGACAATGTAGTTGAGGTATTGGTAGTACCCACATCTAATCTCGTTCTCAAACTAAAAACGGAACCAATTGATGTTACTACCCCTGTAGTTAGGTCCCAAACTGTTATTCAGAATCCGTTTAAACTCTCTATATTTTCTGGGGATCCGAAACCCAAAGGTGGTGAGGTACCTTTCGAAGTTTGGAGGCACGAAATAAAATGCCTCCAAACAGATGAAAGCTGCAGTCACCAGGCCTTGGCTAGGTTAGTTAGACGTTCTCTCAGAGGGGAGGCTGGACAGATAGTCATGAACATGAATATCGACTCCAGTGTGGAAGAGATCGTAGAGAAGATTGACGGATTTTATGGCACGGTAGAGTCTGGTGCGGTACTACTCCAGCAGTTATATTCCAGTAGACAAGGAACAGAGGAGTCGGTCACCGCTTATAGCGCTAGACTCCAACTTGCCATAGATAAAGTTGAACTTCGGAAGGGTATCTCTCCCATGGCCAAAGATGAGACCCTTAGGGTTGTCTTTTGGAAGGGAATGTCCAATGAAACGTTAAAACAAGCCATACGGCACAAATATGACCTAGTCAGGTCATTTGATGAATTAATCAGGGTAGCTAGGCAGGCAGAACAGGAACATGAAGACTTCGAGAAGTTTCATGCCTCCCCTCTCCGTTCCCGTCAGAGTAGAATAGGTGCCCATGCGAGCACAGTCACTAATACAGACAGTAATAATAGATCAGAACTAGCAAAGGAACTTAGTGAGATAAAAGAGAAACTAAAAGCGATGGAAATCGCTAGTACTAGTAGTAATAGAAGTAGTAGTAATAGTAGTAATAGCAGTAGTTATGGTAGTAGGGAGAACCCAAACAGACCTTTTCGTTCTCGTGGTCCAAGGGGACCATGCTACAAATGTGGTCAACCAGGGCACCTTGCTCGAGAATGCTTTACTCCTCCTCCTCCTCACTATCCTCCTCCTCACTATCCTCCCCCTCTTTCTCACTTTTCTCAGCATCCTCATCAAGCTTTTGCTCCTCCCCAACATAATATGCAGGTGCCTTTAAACGAAGGCAGACCTCTGCCAAGGGACGGGCAGTAGGTCTATCTAGTCAAAGGGCTAAATCGAGAAGTCCCCTATCAAGACCACTCTTAGATAGAATGGTTGGCAAGGCAACGGAAGCAGTGGCCATTATAAATGGTCAACAAAGCAAATGTCTTCTAGATTCTGGGTCCCAGATCACTACTATTTCTCACTCTTTCTACAACTCTCATCTTCCCAAAAGTTCTCTTCATAGCATTGATGACTTGCTTAAGGTTGAAGGAGCTAATGGTTTACCTGTCACCTATCTAGGTTATGTAGAGCTTTCTATCCTTTTTCCTGGCTCTCTCCCCTCTTCGTCTGAAATAGATGTCCCTGTGTTAGTGGTTCCAGACACTTCTTATAATAAGAGGGTACCCTTATGTGTAGGGACTAACATTATAGATACATGTATGGAAAGAGGCAAGGCCCAATATGGACCTGACTTTGTTAATAGTAATAGTGTGCATCCAACATGGCGATCAGTGTATGTTTGTATGCAGAGGCAAATGCAGTCTAGATCAGATGGTAGGATAGGTGTGGTGAAGAATGCTTCAAAGAAGGCTGTTAGGATCCCTGCTAACCATGCAGTGGTAGTAGAAGGTAAGGTCCCACTCCCCGTTTCAGGTAGACCTTATGATGTAATGTTAGAGCCTCGTAGATACAATAGATTACCAGCTGGTTTAGTCATTGACAGCAATACTATTACAATAGATGCAGAACGACAGAAATCCGGTAAAGTGCCAGTTCTAGTACGGAACCAAACTGATAAGCCTTTATGGTTATACAGTAATGATGTTGTGGGTGAAGTGTTCTTGTGTAATGTTGAGGGTCCAATTCAGACTAGTCAGCAACATGTAGACACATGTGATGCTAATAGGACGGGTGGATTGGCTATAGAAGGGTTAGATTTCTCAGAGTCTCCTGCTTCAAGTGAAGATGTACATAAGGTGAGAAATATCCTTAGAAACTATCCACATGCCTTTAGCCAGTCTGATACTGACTTGGGACGTAGTAACATAGTGACACATAACATTCCCCTCACAGACCACCAGCCATTCCGAGAAAGATATCGTCGTATACCCCCAGCCATGTATGCAGAGGTGCGTGAACATGTACGTTCAATGCATGAGGCTGGTGTGATTAGGGAGTCATTTTCACCTTATGCCAGTCCTGTAGTGTTAGTTAGGAAGAAGGATGGATCCTTGAGGTTCTGTATTGACTTTCGTAAACTTAATCAGCGTACAGTAAGGGACTCCTATGCTTTGCCTAGAATTGATGAAACTCTACAGATGATGCAGGGTGCTAGGTGGTTCAGTTCTCTTGATCTCAAGTCAGGTTACTGGCAACTAGAAATAGACGAACGTGACAAACAAAAGACTGCTTTTGTGCTTCCCCCTCCTCTTGGATTGTGGGAGTGCAATCGTATGCCCTTTGGTCTTTGTAACGCACCTAGCACTTTCCAGCGCGCGATGGAGAAATGTCTTGGCGAACTCAATCACACTGTTTGCGTCGTCTACTTAGATGATATCATCATCTACAGCAAGACAGTGGAGGAGCATGTTGTGAGGCTAGAAGCTGTAATCCAACGTCTATCTGACCATGGATTCAAGTTGAAGGCCTCCAAATGCAAGCTCCTACAGACCAGAGTGAAGTACCTTGGGCACATCCTCACATCAGAAGGCATAGGTACCGACCCCGACAAGACAGAATCAGTTAGAAGTTGGCCCACCCCTAAGAACGTTAAAGAACTTCGATCTTTCCTTGGCCTAGCCAGTTACTATAGGAAATTCATCCCCAATCTATCTAAAATAATGAGCCCTATGCTCGACCTCCTAGGTGACCCCAAGAAACGTAAAGGTAAGGTAACTAAGTCCCCGTCTCATTCCCCTCCCTGGATTTGGACTAGAAGACATGATGAAGCATTCTTAGAAGTAAAGAATAAATTGATCAGTGCCACTGTCCTTCAGTACGCAGATTTCTCCAAGCCTTTCCTATTACATACAGATGCTAGCACCATTGGGTTGGGAGCGGCACTGTACCAGTTGGATGAAGAAGGTAGGGAGAGAGTGATTGCGTATGCGAGTCGTACATTGAACAAGAGTGAGAGAAATTGTACCGCCCATAAGTTAGAATTCCTTGCATTGAAATGGGCTGTGACTGAAAAGTTCCATGATTTTCTGTATGGTAACAAAACCCATGTTCGAACTGACAATAACCCGCTGACATATGTTCTCACAACAGCTAAACTAGATGCCACAGGGCATAGGTGGTTAGCAGCCCTGGCCAATTATGACCTTACCCTTACATACAGATCGGGCAAGATGAATATTGATGCTGATGCTCTCTCTAGACGCCCCTCTGATGTGCCCCCATCAGATACCCCTCCTGACACTACATGCTCTAAAGAAACCTTTGAGGCAGTAGTAGACTATGCCCTTAATGTAGATGTAGAAAACAGTCCCTTTGTAGAAAATGTAGGGCAGCATTCTGTAACTGTAGTTGGTGATGTAGGACTCGAAGATAGGGCATCTGATAATCTATTTACTAGTGGACTGCCAGATTGGACTAAGGAACAAGGTATGGATCCAGTTATCAGTAGGGTGATAAATTATGTCAAACAAGATGTCTGTCCATCGATGAATCGAAGAAGAGAAGAAAGTAAGGATGTTCAAATCGTGCTTAGAGAATGGGATAAGTTAGTGCTAAAGAATGGGGTACTCTATCGTAGGAGAATAGTCGAAGGTAAGGAATTCTTACAACTCGTACTGCCTAGGAAATATTGTACATTAGTTTTGCAATCTTTGCACGATGAGATAGGGCATTTGGGTGTCGAGAGGACAACCGAACTTGTCCGGGACAGATTCTACTGGCCCCATCTTGGAAGGGACGTCCAACATTATGTGAGCACCTGTGGACGTTGTGTTAGGAGGAAAGGAGTACGGAATTCTACTAACACAGCCCCATTGGTCAACATTAAGACAAGTAGGCCCCTTGAGCTTGTTTGCATGGACTTCTTATCCCTTGAAGAGTCGAAAGGAGGATATGGTAATATCTTAGTGATCACCGATCATTTCACAAGATATTCAACAGCCATTCCAACGAAGAACCAAACTGCAAACACTACTGCTAAGGCCTTATTTGATCATTTCCTTGTACATTATGGTTTCCCAGAACGGTTACATTCAGATCAGGGCCGAAACTTTGAGTCCAATGTAATCCAACAACTTTGTAAATTAGTAGGAATTCATAAATCTAGGACCACTCCTTACCATCCACAAGGTAATGGCAGTTGTGAGAGGATGAATCGCACCCTACTTAGTATGCTAGGCACTCTGACGGAGGACAAGAAATCCGACTGGAAGTCTTATGTAGCTCCATTAGTTCATGCATACAATTGTACAAAACATAGTGTAACTGGCTTCTCACCCTTCTACCTCATGTATGGCAGACACCCTCGCCTACCCATAGATATGTATTTAGGACTAGATGCTAGGGATGATAATGACAATTCAAGTGCCCCTGAGTATGTAACGAGACTTCGAGATAGACTAGACTATGCTTACAAGATCACGTCTGAGAGAAATGGCCAAGTAGGAGCTAAAAACAAAGGAAGGTATGACCAGAAGTTGAAAGAGAACAAAATTCAAGTAGGAGACAGAGTCTTAGTTAAGGTCAAGGGTGTGAAGGGAAAGAACAAGTTAGGTGATATATGGGGCAAGGATCCTCATATTGTTGTAGAGCAACCCAACGTAGATATACCTGTGTTCAAGGTTCGATCTGAAGGCTCTAGGACTAAAACCCGTGTCTTACATCGCAATTTGCTTCTACCGTGTAACTTTCTCCCAAAGATAATTCCACAGCCTAGACGTGCAAATGTATCTAAGAATGAGGTAACTCAATCTTCAAACAATGAGCAAACACAGCATAACGACGTAAATGAGAGAGATGAAAGTGTCACAGCTTGGAATGTTCCAATAGAGACAAGTGTACTGGACAATAGTGCTGATTTTGAATTTCAATTAGGCCAGTCAATTCCAGATTGCACAGATTCTGAAATTAAAGATGATGGTTCTGTTCCTTCTGTAAATACAGATGATATTGCGACTGAGGATAATGTAATTAATGATGCCCCTGTAGAAGTTGACCCCTCTCCTGTCCCTTCAGGTGACGAGCAAGAGACCGCCTCTGTTGAAGAGGAGGACTGTCCACCGAGACAGTCAAAAAGATGTTCTCGTCAACCTGATCGGTTAACGTATTATCAAAGTCAAATTGTCCAACCAATTGTTGGGAATAAATACAATTGTATGATGTTGTATGGACTGCTGATGATGCTGCTTTTGAAGTGTGTGTTTGTTTTGTTTTCACCAGTTGAGATTGTTGTGAGCGTGATGTTGATATCGATGATTCCGATAATGTCATCTTTTCCCATAGTAAGAGAACAGTTAGCCTTCTTTTTTGGATCAGAAAGTGTGCCTACATATAGGATACAACCTGAATTCATTAATAGGAGATAGGGCTTGTTATGATATTGTTAATGACAAAAACTTGGGAGAATGAAGTTTTTTTATTTATAAATTGCTATTCCTCTGAATAACATGATATTTAGCTCTATATTGTATTGATATAGATACTCTACTTTGTTGATTTATTGTCTGAACATGGCTGGAGCATGTATCACTATGCCAACCAAACCCGATTGGTTTGATTTAAAGTTTTAGACTTTGTCATTATTTTGTTGGTTGATCTATCAATTGATCGTTTCTTTCTTAAACAATGTCCAATACACTGCGGACATTATTATTTGTTTTGTTTTAGCAATGCACATTAAATGATTGATATCATTGAAGGGTTCATAAATGATACCCTCGTTTCACATGAATTTAGTTTATAGGTTACTTTTAAAAGTAAACCATATTTATTTTGTTTTGTTCACGTTTGAGTTTGAAGATTAGGAATATGATTGAATATTCCATAGATTAGTACGATGGAATTATAAGGACAGTTTATAGAGAGATCGATGTCAAAGACCATTTTACAGTTCACTTTTTCTTCAAAATTTGATTGTAGTTGGGAAGAAATCATGATTTTACCATATGTGTACCTCATGGCACTTTTAGTGTGCTTATGTCGTATTTGATATTAAGGCGAACTTAAATAGTTCCGTTTGTTTGATTTTTTATTGTAAAAACTTGTTACCTGCTACACCAGAGTCACGTATGTTGATAGTCTGATTTCTGATAATTATTATATGGAAACTAAATTGAAATTTTGCATGTGATATTTAAACCATGTTTGATTTGAATTGCTGTTGTAGTAAGACGAAGTAATAATAGAAGTATATATAATCATAATCAGACCAATTCACACATGTGGAGTGTGGAAGAAATTATTTTGGATTGTAATCGTTTACTGGTGTGTTTTCTGTGTATACTTTCTTATATTCTAATTATATATTTTGTATTAGATTAACAAGATGTTAAGCAAGGTCACTAGTAAAATAAGGTGTCTTACAAGGTGTCATGAAAGATTTGTGATATTATGTACAGTTATTGTTTTATTGGTGTTCAATATCAATTCAAAATTATTATTGCATAATTTTAGAATTATTATTGGGAATGGCGCGGACGCCATTCTGGTGGCAGAGGGGAAGGTGTAACATGGTGGGATATTGGTCATGTAGTCCTTCTCTCTTGTTGTATTCTCTCTTGTTGTATTCTCTCTCTCTCTCTCTCTCTCTCTCTCTCTCTTTCTCTCTCTCTCTCTCTCTTTATCTTTGTCTCTTTCTGCTGTATCTTTCTTTGTCTTAATTGGTTATAGATGTATTTATAAAATGTGCTGGCATGTCTAGTTGAAGCTATCTGGAAGATATCCTGTTCCCATGCTGGGGTATAGCCTTTATGACCCTATTGCCATTCACAGTATAAATCCATCCTGTTCGATACAATACGGATTACTAGTGTACTAGAATTTAATGCCATTCATAAATCTGTAATAATAGAGATTAAGCTCTATGAAAGGGGATTTAGATATCAGACGGGCTCTTTGTGGTCATTCATGCTTTGTGACTATTCCTTGAAACATGCTCTTTGAAGAACACCTCATAGGACTGTGTCTTTGGCCATGAGTGGTGACCTTGAACCAATAAGAGTAGAGTTTTAGATTAGACCCCTTCCCCCTTTTTTAAAGTAATGACCAATAAGATGATCGGAGGAAAAGTCAAGTATGAATGTTTAATGAGGTATAAAAGTAGTTTACATGAATGTTTAGATCACTTGGCTCCACCCCGACTTGGTCTCCTCTACCTGTACCCCTGTCCTCCCATCTCCCTCAAGCTGTCCCTGCACTAACAACTAATTGCTGCATGTGAAAATCAACAAGTTCTGGACTCACAAAGTTATCGAAGTACAGCGTTGTTCCAGAATCGTTCAAGAAAGCCAAGTCACTTCAATCACCAAGTCGGGAATATTCAACTAAATTATACAACATACTTCAAGGGAACTTAATCTGAAAGTGTCAGGAACTGATTCATAAGGAGGAACATTGATAGGAGGAACATTGATTGCAGATACGTCGGCAAATAGGTAACATTAACCCTATGCCAATTTGATGCTGTGTTCCTGATCTTGATCCTGAGTTCCTGAGTTTGATCCTGTCGTCCTGATCCCGCAACTGTGTTCCCGATTCCGTTCCCGTCTTCGACGTCGTCATCTTTCCTGTTCCCATACCCGTAGCATCGTTGTCCATCTCTTCATCTCGTCTGCAACGGCCGAATCGGTACATCTACTCGAATCGCGAATAGTCTTCCGCGCTGTATGTAAGTGGCCACGGTACTAACACTTTCTAACTAACCTCCCTCTCCCCAACCCTTAATGTCCCATTTATTTAGATTAACAAGTTAAGGCTTTTAAAGTATATTTTAGCTTAAGGTGTATTTTGATATAAGTATATGTTGAAGAGAAGGCAGAGATCTTATGGATTGTTGATACTATTTGCATGACATTGTTTGATAATAAATACTGTTAGAAGAATAGTTGATACCGGTCAGTGATTGGTAAATAAACATATATGACACCTTAAACACTATATCGTGTCCCAGCGCTCTTATTCTTTGTCTTTATTTTAATCGGTGGTTTATTTAACTAACCCCTCCCCCGAGTGGAAGTCATTGCTAGCGGACCAATACAAAAACCTGATTTCACTCGGAGCTCGATTCTACTATTTCATTATAATAGAAGACGGCGTGGGTAGGCGGTTAGAGTTGTTTAGATGCCGCCCTTACCAGCACCTGCATGATAAAGACAATAATAATACAAAACAAAATGCTAGTACTTGAAATCAGAAAAGGTGACCATGACAATACATTATTACGAGGACTAGGTAAGATGACAATGGATGAAATCAACAAGCATGACAAAAGAACTGATATAATATATTATATGCTGGATTCATCGGTTCATAATAACACTGACGAACGCCAAGTGTGTCAATTTCGACAGACATTCAGAGCGCTATAAAAGAACCCGTTAATATTTGTCTCTTTGTTTGCCCCAATGATAAGTTGAAAAAGTAACTAAAAAGCTCTTGGCTCTTTCTAAATATAGTTATTTCTTTCACAGTCTGGATTAAGATTTTACCTGACATACAGGGGTTTGATTTGACCAATGAGAGCGTGTCCTTATAATTAATCTTCTCCCGACAGGCAGCCGAACATTTCAAAGAAATGAAATTGATAAATTCAAAGTGTATACTAATCTCCTAAAAAGGTAATTTGTGTACTAACAGCAGGAACGTTTAAAATCAAACTTTAAAATAAATCAATAAAAGAAGCTTCATCCGGATTTCTATCGGCTAACGAATAAGAAGTGTTGAGAAAATAAAAAATAACATAAAACCTCGCACACGCGGATGACAAGTCGCAGTTGGGCTCCATACGGGCTGTACTATAGGGACTTTTAGATTTGCACGTCGACAAAGTGGACTGCTACGTGTGACGTCCTTTTAAGGCACTGCCAGTCACACGCCACACGTAGCAGTCCACTATGTCGACGTGCAAATATTGTATGCGAGCGCGTACAGGTGCGTCGAGTAGTATACTCATAATTATGTTTATTGAGAGTGTATTTAGACTGGCAAAATCTATTTATAGAAGTGAAGTGTACATCTTATATTTTGGAAAAAAGCATAAAGACACGGAACTATACTAACAAACAAAACGATCGGTACACTTTAGATTAATATTAAACAAGAATGAAATGAATGTGATTTACCACCACAGAAGACGACCTTGTTCTTTCTCCTTGTACACCAGCAACCAGGGGCGGTGGAACAAGCTAGAGAATGGAGAATAATGATGATGGTGATGGTAATGATAGTGGTGGTGGTGGTGGTGGGGTGGTGGGGTGGTGATGATGATCATGGTGATGATGATCATGGTGATAAGGATCAACATGATGATAATAAATATAGTAACAGTGATATTACTACTATATGTACTAGTGCGGCTACTACTACCTCTACTACTAATTTTCAATTTCAATTTCATTTATTTCCACAGATTCATAAAAGACAGTATAAATTACAATCAAATATAAAAGCATTACAACAAAAGATGAACCTACAGAGGGGGTGATAAAAAACCACAGAGGTTTATCGGGGATCATCCCCTGCTTAAAATTACAATATCAAAATACAATCGTTTTTTTTTAAATTAAAAAATAACACATACAAAAACATATATAGATATTACATGCAAATCTATGTGTGGGGTGAGTAGTACTACTTCTAGGCCTAACACCACTACTATAACTACTAACTTGATCGCAACTACTTTCGAAAAATCAACCTTGGGCAATCTCAATAGCCTTCCGTGTCACCTATTGAAATGTACGAATATGACAATGAGGTATTACATAATCCGAACATGATTTTTATGGAACATACAATAGGGTATTGAAAAGTATCGTGGGCCTCGTTGCACAAAACTTACCGTTGATGGTAACTTTGCCATCGATGGTAACTACCATGGAAACCTTGATTTTGATTGGCTGATGAGCCCTGTTACCATGGTAGTTGCTATTGATGACAATGGTCAGTATCATGCAACGGGGCCTAAGTAGCTTTTTTAAGAAAATATTTGCGAACTTTTCTACTTCTAATACTTCTACTTATGATGATGATGATGATGAGTATGATGATAACAATAATAATAATAATAATAGTAATAATGATATTACAATAATAATGCCAATGATGATCAGATGATGATGATATTACGGTCGTAATCATATATCCTCGACAATATTGATACTTAATATTTAAACATAATTGTGGCTTACACCCAGTAAATAAGATCGATTGATCGATCTGTATTTATGGTCCAATCGTTGCCAAGTCTCAATCAATACCCATGAACCCTATAAAAAAAACTTCGAAATAATAAACTTTCGGAATTGCGATTAACGAACCTTCTGTAATATGATTTTGTTTGTTTTTTGTTTTTTGTTGGGGGGGGGGGGGGGTGACCGGCATGTAAGCAGTAACACGACTCACCTTTGTATTTCCCCATGGCTTTTCCTCTTTTCTCCTCTAACAAGAGGTCCTGCATGAACGGATCTCTCTTCATGAATTCGACATCAGCGGCGATTTCGTCCTCGGTTGGGTCGAACTCGAAAGCCATGGCGACGACGAGCAATGCAGCAAACACGATAACAATCTTGGAAGACATGTTGGACAGGGCTTTTGACGTAATCTACATGGTTTTAATAAATAGGAAATATGAATGTTAAACATTTCTATACAGCTCTCCTTTGGCTTTTCCTTAAACTTTTTAATTCTATGAAATGTTGATTTAGCATCGCAAGATTGTTAAGCTTGAAATACTGTTTCATGAACGCAAAGTCACGCCGCACACGTGTTTGTTATTACATCCCATCTATCCTTTAAATAGATTTCTGAAGATTACCCCCATCCCTTTCACCCCTCTCTCTCTCTCTCTCCCTCTCTCTCTCATTATGATAAATAACTGAAATGGTAATAATTTGGTCTCATTTACCCAGGGTAGCTACATGAGCATTAAGGCTGCTTTTCCTGCGGGCCATACAAAAAACATGTCCATTAAGAATGTAAACCTTAAGCAGGGATCGAACCCGGAACCTCTCGTATGAGAATCAAGAGCCTTCGCCACTATACTAATAATCTCTCAGCCTCTCTGTCTCTCTAGCCCTCTCACTCCCCCACCCCCTCTCTCTCTCTCTCTCTTACTCTATCTTTTACAACAACAACATGTTTAAAGTTAATACAAAATTCCGAATGCCCTTTTTACTAACTAAAGGTTAAAGTTCACATCCTAGAGACATGTGACCATTCTCCATGTTCTCCAATTCAGCTTCGAACCCTGGATATTCAACGTCCTGTCCCAAGATTACAATATGTCTCAATAATAATAATAATAGTTCGTCTTTTTATAGCGCATTTCAGGACCGCAGGCCCTCTCAATGCGCTTTACAGATATATATTATTACCCCGGTTATCGGATTGATGCTTACCCGCATACAACTACTAAATAACAATTTTGTCATGCAAAGAGGGGAAAAAACATTAAACACAGTCGCAGAGAATTTCAGGAAATCAAAGTAAAAGCAATTTAGATACCCTACTGTAATGACTGCATTGTATCGCCTATAGAAATCACGTTCGATTATTGAATACGTTATTGTCATCTTTGCACGGTTTCAAAAGGTGAGAGGCAAAAATTCAATTCAAGTTTATTTCCACAATCTGATAAAAACACAAAACAATAAAATGGTATTGCCTTATGGTTGATTTCTTGAAAGTCTTTGCGATCGCGGTACTGATAAACTTACCGAAATGATGTGACAGGAACAAAATCTTGCAGACAATATTTTAGTTATCTCTACCTCTCCGAGTTCCAGATTCCAGAAGCACTGTTACTGACACAGAACCATCGCGGATTTATATAGCTTTTTGGAGGTCAACCGAATGTTGCGACATATTTCTTTGGCCTTTATCATAATTCAGCCGAAGCGGAGCGGACAGGATGAAAAAACAAAGTACAACACGACGTTAATTAGTTAATGTGAACTAGTCACTGTGTTTTTGATGAGAATGATCGCTGGATGAGCGATCTGCGCCAATTTTGTGTTGTCGGTCTATGATCATGGACATCAGATTATGTAACTATAATGTTGCAGAAATAAACGCTCAATTTCATGCACCGGAAATATAATGCGCCTCGTAGAATTTCCGTTTCTTGGTGCCATAATTGCTGTTGTCCTCCCTACTATAAGGCAAAAGTAATTGCGTTGCAGCCAAAAGTGAGACCAAGGCCCCATTTCACAAAACTTTTCATCAGTGACAAATGACAGTTTTTGTTTAATACAAGCTAGTGAAATCCTTGCTTCTGATTGGTTATCAGCAGATTTGTCGCTGCTTTTTGTCATTGGTCATTGAAAAAAGGCTTTGTGAAACGGGTCCCAGAACATGAATATTTTTATATATTCTTCAAATCGCTAATTTTACAAACTTTTTTTTTTTACATTATGCCATTCAACAAAGTTTTAACTCAAGTCCTTCATTTTAGGAGCATATTTCACCTTGGCATCCCTTTCCATTTTTCTTTTCTGTTTGTCTGTCTCCCTCTCTCTCCTCTCCTTCCATGGTATTATCCTTTGCTTTCTCTGTCTCTCTGTCTGTCTACCTCTCTTTCTCTCTCCCTTTATCGCTACATGCATTATACCCATACATGTATATACATTCTCTCCTCTTTTGTTGATCCTCTCTCCCTCTTTCATTTCTTCCCCTTTTATCTCTCTCTCTCTTTCTCATTACCCTCCTTATTCATCTCCCCTCTCTCTCCCCACCCCTCTCTCCCTTTCTCTTTCTCTCTCTCTCTCTCTCTGTCTCTTTATATATATATGTCTGTCTACCTCTCTTCCTCTCCCCCTATATCGCTACATGTATTATACCCATACATGTATACATTCTCTCCTCTTTTGTTGATCCTCTCTCCCTCTTTAATTTCTTCTCCTTATATATCTCTCTCTCTCTCTCTCTCTCTCTCATTACCCTCTTTATTCATCTCCCTCTCTCTCTCCCTCGCTCCCTCGCTCCCTCGCTCGCACTCTATCTCCGCCTCTCTCTCCCCACCTCTCCCTCTCACTCTTTCTTTCTTTCTCTCTCTCTTTCGCTCACACTCCCCCCTCTCTCTCTCTCTCTCTCTCTCTCTCTCTCTCGATCCACCATTGTACACTCCATTCCCCTTTCTGCTTACGACTTATTTAAAAAATAAACATACGCTTGTGTTTTTCATCAGCATGTTTCATTTACTGTTTTAGTCCCCATAGTATACCGATTATGCATAGCAAGACATTTTTCATAATATGACACATTTGCATAAATTATTATATAATGAGGTGGTTATCTGCGATTTCCTACTTAGTCTACGTAACCCTTCAACACATTTTATATATTCACATCGATTTAATAAAATACAACAAAGCTAAAGTAAATCCAATGTAATGAATGAAACTGTTACAAATACTGATTTTAAAAGCTACTTTAGACCAGCGAAAAAAAGAGAGAAGTATAATGTATTTTAATTTGCATGTAAAGTATGCATACCATATAAATGATTATTTTTTTAATTATTTTTTTTTATTTTTTTTATCCACGGTTAAAACACCTGCTATCAGCCACAAGGCTGTTTTTCAGCAAGTCCGTTAAAAAACATTCACACAATATACATAAACAAAACAAATATAATTCATAATACAAATTATAATTACAAGAATACAAATGTGGAAATAACTCTTAATAACAAGAATAGAGTGTGCACTACAATCATTTGCCAACACAAATTGCATATACATTTTGCATGAAGTATCATGCTGCAGCTCCTATCTCATTCACCAAGCGCTTTGTTATTACGGTACAGAATGTGAAGCGTACTATACTTTACGTCATCATAAAATTTTTAAAAAATCCTCCGCGATTTTGCAGCGGTATATCTGAAGGATGTCTAACATTATTATCAAATAACTCTGAGTGTACGTATTACCTATCAAATACCATTACTATTATTACACTTACTGGAAAACAGAAGATATTAAAAAACAGTCCTTTTCCTGCCAAACTAAAATATATACTCTCACAAGGACCTCCATTTTTACTCCTTAAAAAAGGGTATGATATCAACCACTGGATGAATTCACAATGAAGAGTTTAGTCCATGTTATGATTTTATACATATAGTTGATAACGTTTGATTATTGAAATTCAATACAACGGTTGATAGATTTTAGTTTCGAGGGCCATAACGTCGTTTAAAGAAATATACTTACTTATACCACTTTAGGAACGTTGATATATAAATATATATAATACTTATTCGATTATTATGCCCATTGAATGTATTATTCCCCTTGGAAACGAGGCATCATTTGGAATTTTTAGATTTGCACGTCGACATAGTGGACAGCTACGTGTGACGTATTTTTAAGGCACTGGCAATGCCTTAAAAGGACATCACAGTGCCTTAAAAGGACATCACACGTAGTAGTCCACTATGTCGACATGCACATCTAAAAGTCCCTATTGGCTTTACGTACGACTGCGTCAGTGATTGGTACGGCCTTTCATGCGCCGTGTGAGGATGACATCGGATACAAGTGACTGCAAAATGAACATTGTGTTGAATTATTGGCGTATGGGCTAATTATCTTACATGCTCGATTGGCGTAGTAAAATAACGTATTCGAAGTGACACCTGAGATGCGACGGTCGTATTAAAAACACCATGTTTTATCATACGCTCATTGTAACTGTTGCGCACGATAGGGTGTTAGCCAAGTATGGTAATAAGTCACTCCATTCGGGCAGGGGTTAAAGTTCAAAGATACATCATTGTTAATGAACGCTGCCCAACGAAGTAGGCGCCATTCTTTCGACCTATGCATTTCTGATTACCGATATTCTTAGATACGCATATCTACGTAAATAACATTATTCTGGTCTTAACATATTCGTAATCATCTTGCCGATTGTACAAGAGACGTAAATCCGATTGTGTTACTATGTGCACCAATCGAGCTGAGAAGACAATAATTAACGCAAATGTTGGTTAATAAAACTATTAGAACTGTTCACTATCCGATCCCTTCTTGTACACGTCTTGTAGGGCGAATGAGAAGACGCCACCACGTGATGTCGACAGCTGCAAATCCACATCACGATAACATTGCGAATAACTTACCAAAGATGGCTAGATTTTTAGGATCCCATATTATGTAACTGGGTTATCCTGACAAAATGTTATACTGTATTTCATTTCCTTGTACATAATGGCCCGAATTCACAAAGCAAGGTTTGAGCTCAAACCTTGCTTTGTGAAATCGGGCCAATGTAATACATTTTGTGTGTGCCTAAAATTAATTCCTTATTGACAAATCAAATCAGAACAAATTAAAGCGAATCCGGTTTATAGTGGAGACAACCGACTCAAATATGCAGCCACTGACAACGCAGTAGCGAGCCACGCCCAACGATGGCTGTTATAGTAACGGGACACACCCATCGACTCCATGGTATTGGTTGCTACTTCTCTGCCGGTGTACTTGTTACAGAAATCATCTCGACAGCAAGCTTTGCAGTTACCAGAATGAGCGAGCTCACGACATGTGGATTCCTCTGTGCAGTCGAATTGTCGCGTGCAGTCGCGTTCGACGTAAACATGAAGCCCGGCAGCCGTCATTATTTCCGTCTGAAAGTCAAAAGAAAAATTATATCAAATATAAATTATGTTAAAAGTTAACATACCGATAGTGATAGTGATAATACAAAAAAGTATTGATTGTAAAAAGAAAAGAGAACAAAACTATAATGCAAGAGGATGCATTCCACTTACTTAACCAAACTGTGTCTGAATAATAACATAATTATGATAATTTAATTTTGATTTTTTTTTTTTATTATTTTTTTTCTTCAAAATGAAGTTCGTCCCCCGGTCCATGCATGTGCCGAAATATAAAGTACGGGTGACACGTTATTACATGTCATCCCCGTGGACAAAAACATTTGTCTATTTCGTTATAATGAATAAGAGTATTTCTATTTATTTGATAATATTATGCACGCCTTACAAGACAAAACATAATTACGAGAAGTAATTTGATGACATCACACATAATTATGTATGTATGAGAATTGTGCATGGAAAATGTTCACGTGATCAATGCTCTCGATATCAATTAAGAACCCTTTCATCGGAATTCGGTTTCTCTGATTTACAAGCTTCCATTGAAACCATTCCTTATCGTTATTCATAAAGATCCCATTTTCCTATCTATCTAAAATTCCGTCGCCAATTCCACACAATCATTTTTTTTTCAAGAAAATAATGCAGAACATATTTATCAAAGGGAAATAGGTGACCGAAAACCTGTGAGGTTATGAGAGTACATAGTTGACTACTGTGAGCTATTCAAAGGCTGACTTAGGGCTTAGAATATAGGTACGGTTAAAACTGTGATTTTTGTCATAATACGGCTCAGTATACTATACCGTGTGAAATATCATTGGAGAATCGGGTTAATGAATGCATATCAAAGAAATAAGTATTCATGACACAAAAGTTGTATTGCTTCATGAGGGGTGCATCCACGGCATACTGAATACCGCAGCCACACCGATTAAAACACCGATGCCATTCGGGGTAATATTTTCGCTCGGTGTGTTTTCGGTTTGGTGTCGGTTTTGCTGGTGTGACCGGGGGATATGATACCTCACAGAAATCATCAATATTTCAGTAACCCGCTCGCGGGGCCGGTGTGGGGGCATGTAAGTGATAAAACCGAGGTGACGCCGCACATATTGAAAGAAGGCTCGTGAATAGAAT
>JAVYIG010002623.1:0-200000 GCA_035222895.1 Strongylocentrotus droebachiensis | reverse complement strand
GAAGATTTTTAAAGCAATACTGTAGAAGCACTACCACAAAACCCCCTCTAGCGCCATCTCAGGTCTTCTGTAGCAGCTAGTATGGTCCCCTGACTAGCTGCTTCCCCTGCTAGTTCTCGCGTCGACTCCTCTGTCTGCGAAGTGGAACGTATAGGTAAAGGGTAAATGATCATGGATGACCACGATGAGGCGCTGTGCGATAACAGTAAGCTAGGACAGAAAGTTCATCAGTTCAGTATCGCTTTAATGCACCCAGTATCTAAGATTCTTTCCATAGGTCTTGTGCCAGGCACTTTCGGTTCTCTCTTTGAACTGGAGACAAGTAAAGGGAAGTATAACGAATGCTCTGCGATAGTCTTCTTCACCAGGATAGATTCTTTTTCGTTTCTCATCCGTCATGATGGTAAACTGGCTGTCACCTGGTCCACCTCTTTTGAAGCCTTCCTTCATCTATAGAGAGTCACAACGAAGTAATTGTACTTCTTTAGTCCATTATTTGAGCATCTTCTTCCGGGCCTTGAACTGCACCCGTCTTGTAGGTTCCGCTCTGTCATGGTGGCCGTCATTAGGTCAAACTCTAGATCAGCCTTCCATAGAGAAGCCAGACATTCCTCGTTGTTCTTCCGTGCTAGCCTTCTTCAATTATTTGTTCATAAGAACCGTCCTGTCACTGTCAAACTCTAGCTCACATTTCCTCGATTTGCCCTCTTACAGTTACAGTTCTCAAGGCGCTCTATCCCAAAATTTTCCTCAGCGCCTTCTTCCATGCCTGGAACTGCGCCTGTCCAACGAGACTGTGTTCTGCACCAGTCTCTTTCACCATGATGTAATGGAATCTTTGTAGTTTCTCATCTGGTTTGATGGCTAACTGGCCATCATCAGGCCTACCTCTAGCTTGAAGCGTTCCTCCGTCCTACTACTTTATAAGGAACGCCTTGCTCAGCCGAATCCCTCCCTGAGGTTCTTCTTCCAGGCCTGGAACTGCGCCTGTCTAACGAGACTATGTTCAGCGCTAGACTCCTTCACCAGGATGTAATAGAAACCTTGCACGTTCCACTCTGTCATGGTGGCTGTCATTAGGTCGAACTCTAGATCAGCCTTCCTCAGAGAAGTCAGGCGTTCCTCGTTTTGCTTTGCATTGTCCTGACAAGAGAAAGTGAAGTAAATAATACTAATTTTTTAGTCCGATCACTACCGACATTTTCCTAGACAGTCATGTAATACTGTATTTTTACTGGTCGAAATTACACATTACCTGACTACTATCAAAGCTCTCGACATCTGTACTTCTCCTAACTAGCATATTTGACAAGTATTATTTTTCTTGGATTCTCTCTTTGCGTTGTACCTCGCATTTCCCAGGTGCATGTAGGCCAGCATTTTTTTTTAATGAATTAACGTATTAATAAATGAACTAGAAAACAAACAAAATGTTAACTTATTTCCCCCCACTTACTTTCATTGCAAGAACTTTGTTGGCCACCCATACGTCATCAGCCTTTTTGATGACGTCACATTCGCTCCACCCATCTGTAGCCATAAGTGACGTCACTTTGCTCAGAGTCTTGAGTTGTCGCTTCTCTTCCTCGTTATCACTGAAGTCGATCTCAAAAGCCACGCCTTCCTTAGCGTGACGTGTGCAACTCATGCTTGTGGTTGGTCGGCTAGGTAGAGACATCTCTGGTGGGACGTAACTCTTTGCAGAGGCAGCTGGATATTCGTTAGTAGTAATCTCGAAAGCCACACCCCCTCGGCTGACTTTGATGTCTGCTACCTCCGCGATTGGGTCAAAGTTATCTGCAACCTTAAAAGCCAAACCCCCGGGGCTTGTCTTAATCTGGTTGATGTGAGATTCTGCCTCCGTTATCTCGTCTGTAGGATGATCTGCACAGAGTAATTATGATGGAGAAATCATAGAACAATAATTACGTCTGGACCTATACTATTGTCTTTGTAAAGCCGTGTAATCATAATTTGCATATGGTGGTTGGGCTACTGTTCTCATTTTTGCACCCGTGTCTACAACGATATGCCAAAAACTCCTTCCAACCCTCCATTGTATTTCTCGTCTCTCTATCCCCTTATCTTTTTCTGAAAATCAATCATAGTCAAAATAAGAATAATCATCATCATAATCTTCATCATCATCATATTAAATCGTCATCATTATCTCCGTTTTCGTCATAATTCTCCTCATCTTCCTCCTCCTTCTCATACCTTCATCCTAATAATGTATTTCCAATTTTGAGTGGAATATAAACACCTACCGATGACGAGGATGTCATAACTCTCCTTGACTTTGCCTGGTGGGTAGGACATCGACGGTTGCTTTTGCTTGACCTCATCATCGTCAGAATCGGACTCGCTGTCATCAGAATAAAGTGCAGTACCGGCCAGGAAACGTTCTTTGAAAAGTCTCTTTCACCATGATGTAATGGAATCTTTGTAGTTTCTCATCTGGTTTGGTGGCTAACTGGCCATCATCAGGCCCATCTCTAGCTTGAAGCGTTCCTACGTCCTACTACTTTATAAGGAACGCCTTGCTCAGCCGAAGCCCTCCCTGAGGTTCTTCTTCCAGGCCTGGAACTGCGCCTGTCTAACGAGACTATGTTCTGCGCTAGACTCCTTCACCAGGATGTACTGGTTATGTGGTTAACTGGCTGTCATCAGGCACACCTCTAGCTTGGAGCGTTCCTCCGTCCTACTACTTTATAAGGAACGTCTTGCTCAGCCGAAGCCCTCTCTGAGGTTCTTCTTCCAGGCCTGGAACTGAGCCTGTCTAACGAGACTATGTTCTGCGCTAGACTCCTTCACCAGGATGTAATGGAAACCTTGTAGGTTCCACTCTGTCATGGTGGCTGTCATTAGGTCGAACTCTAGATCAGCCTTCCTCAGAGAAGCCAGGTGTTCCTCGTTGTTCTTTGCATTGTCCTTAAAAGAGAAAGAGAAGCCAATAACATTCATTTTTAGTCCGATCAATACCGCAATTTTCCTAGACAGTCATGTTATACTGTATTTTTACTGGGTAAAATGACATATTACCTGATTACTATCAAAGTTCTCGTCATCTGGACTTCTCCCAACTAGAATATTTGACAAGTAAACATTGAAAAGTAAACATTTACAGTCTTTTTAATATAATTATCCTTCTTGGACTGTCTTTGCATTATACCTCGCATTTCCCAGGTGCATGCTGGCCAGAACTTTGCCCGTGCTATTTAATGCTTTGTAAATGAATGAACTTTTTTTTGAAGGAACTAGAAAAGAAGAAAATCATAACTTTTTTCCCCCACTTACTTTCATCGCAAGAACTTTGTTGGCCACCCATACGTCATCAGCCTCTTTGATGACGTCACGTTCGCTCCACCCTTCAGCCATGAGTGACGTCACTTTGCTCAGAGTCTTGAGTTGTCGCTTCTCTTCCTCGTTATCACTGAAGTCGATCTCAAAAGCCACGCCTTCCTTGGCGTGACGTGTGCAACTCATGCTTGTGATTGGTGGACTCGGTAGAGAGATCTCTGGTGGAACGTCACTCTTTGCAGAGGCAGCTGGATAGTCGTTAGTAGTAATCTCGAAAGCCACGCCCCCTCGGCTGACTTTGATGTCTGCTACCTCTGCGATTTGTTCAAAGTTATTTGCAACTTCAAAAGCCACACCTCCAGGGCGTGTCTTAATCTGGGTGATGTGAGATTCTGCCTCCGTTATCTCGTCTGTAGGATGATCTGCACAGAGTAATATGATGGAGAAATTATAAAACAATAATAACGTTTGGACCTATATACTTTGTAAAGTCATGTAATCATAATTTACAGTGGGTCAACTGTTCTCATATTTGCAATCGGGTTTCCACTGTATTTTTTGTTTTTTATTTAAAAATCAATCATGGTCAAAAAAATCATCAGCATCATTATCGTCATCATCATCATATTAATGGTCATCAGTATCTCCGTTGTCATCATAATCCTCCTCATCTTCCTCCTCCTTTTTATACCTTCATCATAATAACTAAATATATTTCCTGTTTTTAGTGGAATATAACCACCTACCGATGACGAGAATGTCAAAACTCTTCTTGACTTTGCCCGGTGGGTAGGACATCGACGGTTGCTGTTGCTTGACGTCATCATCGTCAGAATCGGACTCGCTGTCATCAGAATAAAGTGCAGTACCGGCCAGGAAACGTTCTTTGAAAAGCAGATACAAATTTGTAAACAAATATTAAGAGAACGAGAGGGAG
This sequence comes from Strongylocentrotus droebachiensis, assembly GCA_035222895.1. Classification (NCBI taxonomy): domain Eukaryota; kingdom Metazoa; phylum Echinodermata; class Echinoidea; order Camarodonta; family Strongylocentrotidae; genus Strongylocentrotus; species Strongylocentrotus droebachiensis. The sequence continues at coordinate 195,763 of JAVYIG010002623.1, read as the reverse complement.
AGGGAGAGGGAGAGAGAGAGAAAGAAAGAAATAGATGGAAATTAATAAATTAGTGTGTTGAGTCATTGTCTCATCGATCATGTCAACTTACGTTCGGGTCCAATTCTCAATAATTATGTCAGTCATCAATTATTCAGCAATTTCGACTACGTATCACTCTCTCTCTCTCTCTCTCTCTCTCTCTCCCTCTCTCTCCCCCTCTCTTTCTCTCTCTCTCTCTCTCTCTCTGTGCTCGTTTGTGCAGAAATGTATATCATTACCAATTTTTATTTCAGTACTTCATATTTGCGTTCACATGCAATCTTCCATTAATCTTTCAATATGTATCTTGATGTACATGAGAAATTATTTGATTAATTTTTTCTTTTGCTTTTTTTTTATTGATATCATCACATCCTTAAAAAAAAGAGGACGTAATATGAAGCTCTCCAACAGGCCGCAAATTATTAAACCGTTTGAATGAATGAATTAATTGATTAATCAATATATTAATTAATCAATTAATAAATATATTAATTAATCAATTAATAAATGAATAAATAGAGAAAATATAAAAAGAAAAAGATCTACATACAGGTAAATAAATGAAAGAATTGATAGAAAGACAGATAAATGGACACAAACACCGACAAAGAAATGAATGGGGAAATGATGATCAAATGATTTAACAGAATGAATAAATATCAAACAAATGTTGATATGGAAATATACTTATTTCTTGTGAACTTACCAAAAGCCAGGAATTCTTGTGCGTTTATTGTTATGTCTCTTGGGTAAGATGTGGAAGGCTGGTCAATGTCGTTAGCAAGATCAAGATCATTGATGGGTACCACCTATCAGCAATGTTTGATAAAGTGGCATTTTAAAAATGTTCATTAACAAAATTATATAATGATTAATAGTCCTAGTTTTTATGCAGTTAACAGCTAAATTATTCCCATTCATGCTTTCAGATGTAAGCTTTCTTACAATCTTACAATTGATATCTTTATCAAACTATAACACGATCGAAACTACTTCCTAAAAAAATCAACTCAAGGGTAATTTCATTATCCTGTAGTACATGTATGTCCAATAAAAATCATGTTCGAATTACATAAAATTTCATTGTAAAGTTCGTACTTTTCAGAAGATGACGTCATGGGCGTCAATCCTTACGTAATAGTTGTTCAGGGGGGATGAATGAATAGATCACCCCCCCCCCCTGGACAATAGGTATCAATTACAGATCTACGCCCATGGATGACGTACAAGGCCAATGAAATCACCCTTTTTTCTTTCTCGAAAGTAGTTGAGATCGTGTTCTATACAAATTACGTTAAAGGCCATTGAACTATTACATGTAGCAATATAGAATCAAAATATGAAAGACTAAAAACAGTGTGGAAAAGCTCAAATTTGAAGTTGCCTTACTTTATTCCTCCCGTTGAATACATTCTTCAATGCCGCCAATAATGATCTCCCTTTAGGCTTTTGGCGCCGAGTTTGAGGAGTTTCTACGACTAACCCCATTGGTAGAGGACATACTTTGGAATACGTACATCCCATGGTGGTAATTTTTTAAGAATATTTCGAAGATTTGCAAAGAAGTATCAGAGAAATATCAGAGAAATATCAGAGAAAACGCTCAGAGCAAGTTCACTCGGATAAGATTATCATAATAATCACTGCGATGTATTCACAGTGTACTATAGTAGTATAGGGCGTTCCCAGGGTAATACGCGCCTCGCGTTTCATGCGCGTGCATTGTTACGTCACAATGGGCTTGAGTTGGGGAGTGTCTATGAGTAGCATTGTCAGGTTTCTTATCTGATTACACTGTATAAGTTATTTATTTTGTCATTTATTTATTTATTAATTCATTAATTGATTTTAATTATCTTCTTCCTTTTTTTTGGGGGGGGGGGGGGGGTCAGTATTCTTTTAAAAAAATGACAAAATATATAATAATACAATAATGAATGTCAAGAGTATTTATTTTACAATAAAAAACACAAAAACATAGCCCAAACAGACAAAAAAAATAACAGTTTATCGAACCTAATGAATAAACAAATGAACAACATCTGATACCCTGACATTAGTTATTCAAATGTACTCTTCAGAAATTTAAATATATAATTATCTCTTCACTCTAATACTTTAATTTGCAATTACTCAAATGAAACTAGTTGTCTTCATGGTTTATTTGAATTAACTTCTTCTCTAATAGCAATGATAATAATAATGATAATAATAATGATAAAAACAATAACAACAATGATAATAACAAAACTGATAATAATAAAGATACGAATAACGGGGAAAAAAAAACTAATAATGGGAAATCTCAGAATATAAGAAGTTCCAGAGGAACCTCTAGTATATGCTCTACCAGAAATTCAAGGAATCTATTTATTGTACCCAGAATATAAATATAATTTAATATAAATATTAAATGTACCTAATATGCCTCTAGTAGGTTGTATTCAATTCAGGAACCAGTTACAGGCATTTAGTGACATCTGATATCGTTAAAAAGATTATTTCTTTACTTCCATTAAAAAAATATTATAAAAAAAAAACTTAAAAAAAAACAAACATTTACATCTATATGCAAACTAATTATGACGATGTTTGTGCTCAATGAATGAACTACGAATAACTTGAATTGACATAACATTTTAACAGCAAAGTTACATATATAGTATTTTCAAAGGTATTTTATTACTTTAAATTATTAAAAATAGGAAGGAGGAAAAAGAAAGGGGGAAAAAACAAAACGATATTAGATATCGATATCAACATCATATTTTCTCGGAAGCGAAGGGGAATCTGTTTTCTGTCAACAAGATTAAAACAAAGGTATGCTTATGATTGTGAAAGCTTGGTAAACTTTTCTGATATTTCTTGGTGCACAACGGTCTAATGTTTAATAAGTGTATTCTCACGTGTGTCTGATTTACAAAGTTATGCATGCAAACGGTTATATTCGGCATCAGGATTACTTCGTTCTGTTGGCCCATACCCACGTATAGATTTTCATGTTATTGTGTGAATGCCACGCCCATTAATGGGATGCCCAAACCTCTTAATGTTTGGTCCATGATTTCTCACCCTCTATGAGATATTATTCAGAAAAATACAGCAAATGACTAAAAAAACAAAGCAAAATTTGAGACTACATTATTGCAATGCTATAAAATTGATGACAAAGGATCCGGATTTGAACGAAATTTGCTCTGACTGTTTTTGGAATTTTTCTCGTGTCACAAGGTTATTGTATGGTTATATATATACATGTACATCTTTTCATAGAAATGATATGGAATCTTTAATGGGCCTGGCTCATCCTTTGAAGTTTTAAATTTTGGATTTATCATTAAATACTGTGAGATATAGAGTAAAGTACCCGGTTTTCGGCCACTTAAGACAAAATCCTATTTATTGGACTCTTTACTTCCTATTTATTATCATTTCTTGTTCAAATCATGAAGCAAATATTATTATTATTTAAATAAAAAAAGAATCCCCCCCAAAAATCACGAATTGCCATGACAATATTCATTTCAATTTTCACTGTTTTGGAGCCGGTTATCGGCCGAGCGTTTCAGTTTACGGCCGCATGTACAAAGTCAATAGGAAGCGCTCGCGCACGCGTGCGTTTCTGCGCTGATGTATAGCACAAGCGGGCGGAGCAGGTATCCCACGCCGGAGCTCCCGGGTGCTCGCCTGGCCGAATACAGGCACAGCGGTGATCGGAAGTTGGAATCTGAATTAGACGGAGATATCGTGTGTGCGTCGCGGTGTGCGGCTGCATTGATTTAATACATGCGATGAGATACTTTTGAGCTTGCGACCAGCACAAAATCGGGCTCTATATCTGAAAAATACTTGAAATAAAGCTCATTTTATGGTACCCATATTTCTTACATACACGCGTAAGAAACTTGATTTTTCAGATTTGGGTAGCGGGACCGCCGATTACATCGCTAAAATGTGATATTTTAGGATATATTTTTCATTGCAAATGTGGTTCTTCAGTGACACTGGCATGGTATGGTATGTGTGGGATATGTGTTATGCTATTATGCGATGTATTTTAAAGTGATTTTACCATGTATCCAACCAATTGGCCGAAAACCGGAGCTGACCGATTACCGGGTACTTTACTCTAGTAGAGTAAAGTACCCGGTTTTCGGCCACTTAAGACAAAATCCTATTTATTGGACTCTTTACTTCCTATTTATTATCATTTCTTGTTCAAATCATGAAGCAAATATTATTATTATTTAAATAAAAAAAGAATCCCCCCCAAAAATCACGAATTGCCATGACAATATTCATTTCAATTTTCACTGTTTTGGAGCCGGTTATCGGCCGAGCGTTTCAGTTTACGGCCGCATGTACAAAGTCAATAGGAAGCGCTCGCGCGCGCGTGCGTTTCTGCGCTGATGTATAGCACAAGCGGGCGGAGCAGGTATCCCACGCCGGAGCTCCCGGGTGCTCGCCTGGCCGAATACAGGCACAGCGGTGATCGGAAGTTGGAATCTGAATTAGACGGAGATATCGTGTGTGCGTCGCGGTGTGCGGCTGCATTGATTTAATACATGCGATGAGATACTTTTGAGCTTGCGACCAGCACAAAATCGGGCTCTATATCTGAAAAATACTTGAAATAAAGCTCATTTTATGGTACCCATATTTCTTACATACACGCGTAAGAAACTTGATTTTTCAGATTTGGGTAGCGGGACCGCCGATTACATCGCTAAAATGTGATATTTTAGGATATATTTTTCATTGCAAATGTGGTTCTTCAGTGACACTGGCATGGTATGGTATGTGTGGGATATGTGTTATGCTATTATGCGATGTATTTTAAAGTGATTTTACCATGTATCCAACCAATTGGCCGAAAACCGGAGCTGACCGATTACCGGGTACTTTACTCTAGTAGAGTAAAGTACCCGGTTTTCGGCCACTTAAGACAAAATTCTATTTATTGGACTCTTTACTTCCTATTTATTATCATTTCTTGTTCAAATCATGAAGCAAATATTATTATTATTTAAACAAAAAAAGAATCCCCCCCAAAAATCACGAATTGCCATGACAATATTCATTTCAATTTTCACTGTTTTGGAGCCGGTTATCGGCCGAGCGTTTCAGTTTACGGCCGCATGTACAAAGTCAATAGGAAGCGCGCGCGCGCGCCGTGCGTTTCTGCTCTGATGTATAGCACAAGCGGGCGAAGCAGGTATCCCACGCCGGAGCTCCCGGGTGCTCGCCTGGCCGAATACAGGCACAGCAGTGATCGGAAGTTGGAATCTGAATTAGACGGACATATCGTGTGTGCGTCGCGGTGTGCGGCTGCATTGAATTAATACATGCGATGAGATACTTTTGAGCTTGCGACCAGCACAAAATCGGGCTCTATATCTGAAAAATACTTGAAATAAAGCTCATTTTATGGTACCCATATTTCTTACATACACGCGTAAGAAACTCGATTTTTCAGATTTGGGTAGCGGGACCGCCGATTACATCGCTAAAATGTGATATTTTAGGATATATTTTTCATTGCAAATGTGGTTCTTCAGTGACACTGGCATGGTATGGTATGTGTGGGATATGTGTTATGCTATTATGCGATGTATTTTAAAGTGATTTTACCATGTATCCAACCAATTGGCCGAAAACCGGAGCTGACCGATTACCGGGTACTTTACTCTATTAAGATAGTGAGCCAAAAATATTTAATAACTGAATCCATCTTTGATGTCTCTTATAATTCATGTGCATCAGTGGACTATAATGGCAGAGTTACTGCGGATGCTTGTGAGGCTGGGAGAGAAGGCAGGGAACCTGGCCCGCATCATCCGGGCTGAGAAGACTCTTTTTGAGCTGCTGGTGGAGGAAAAGACGGGTGAAGCTAAGAACAAGAGATTCGTTCATGATTTCAAGACGCTCGGCGATGTCCTTATCCAGGAGATGATCAAGCATGATGTAGGAGAAAAGGTTAGTTTTTGGTAAGAGAGGACTGTATGTTTATATCCCCATACAGCTGTACAGGTAAATTGGATTAAAAATATCAGCTTTAAACATTACTACAGTGAAGAGGTATTACAAAAACTGAATACTCAAGAACAAGAGATTTATTCATGATCTCAAGACGCTCTGTGATGTTCTCATTCAGGAGATGATCAAGCATGATATAGGAGAAAAGGTTAGTTTTTTGGTTAGAGAGGACTGTATGTTTATATTCCCATACACCTGTACAGGTAAATTGGATTAAAAATATCAGCTTCCAACATTACTACAGTGAAGAGGTATTACAAAAACTGAATACTCAAGAACAAGAGATTCATTTATGATTTTCAAGACGCTCGGCGATGTTCTCATTCAGGAGATGATCAAGCATGATGTAGGAGAAAAGGTTAGTTGATTTGTTAGACGGGTGAAGCTTAGAACAAGAGATTCGTTCATGATTTCAAGACGCTCGGCGATGTCCTCATTCAGCAGATGATCAAGCATGATGTAGAAGAAAAGGTTAGTTTATTTATTAGAGAGGTGAAGCTAAGAACAAGAGATTCGTTCATGATTTCAAGACGCTCGGTGATGTCCTCATTCAGGAGTTGATCAAGCATGATGTAGGAGAAAAAGTTAGTTTATTTGTTAGAGCAGACCAAGACGGAAACATATTTGTCCCTGTATGTTTTGGGCCTCATGCTGGTAAATTATATTCAAAATATTGCCTTCAAACATTACTCAAATAAAGAAGTATCGCAGTAACTAAATACCCAAACTACACTAAGCATAAACATAGACTTGTGGATAGAGGAGTCAAGGCATATGCATAGATGACTCTGAGTGAATTTTCATTTGTTAATTATCAAAAAGAATTGCACCTTTTATGCTCCTATATCTTCCTTTACTTAGTTTACTCTAACATACGATGTTGTAGGCCTAAGCCTGTTCATTGATCCAGTATTCTTCCATTTATTTGCGGCTTTGTGCTCCTCTGCGGGGCACTTTAACAGTGTATCTGTTGGGACAAGTATTTCAAACAAAAACCAAATGAGGATTATTAGAAAGGACCTTTGAATCTTGAACAGCATGCCTTGATAACTAATCTTCATGTCTGGTATTCTTTAGATTGTGTCATCTTTTTTTAGTAGCATTGTTTTAATATTCATAATTTTTTTAAATTTGGAATGAATGGTGGTGATTATTTTACCTGACTGCTAAGAAAGCATAAATGCTTGTAAGTAAGCAGCCAGATGGCCGACGGCTTTAGGTCCTCTCCGAGGAACCTGGTAATGAGGATTAATGCCTTACCAAAGGGCACTAGCGCATCGCCTTGGTTTTAAACCCGGGTCACCGGACTACGAGACCACTGCTCTACCGACTGAGCTATCGTGCCTGTTCATTGTGCGAATATCATCCATGAATGAATTCATTTAAGTCTACATGCAGACATTAACCAGTGATGCGCCATAAAGCTAATTTCAGAATTCCACTTTAGGTTCGCATACAAAATTATTGCAAAATCCTAAACTTCCTTAACATGATATTTTCACAAACTGTCATGGCAGGAAAATTTCACAGTGAGCAACTTTCATGAATTGCAAATGTTTATTGTTTTGTCAATTGTGATACAATTATTTGGTGGGATGAAACTTTCACAAATCTGAAACACTCTTAAAATTCACGAACATTTTTTGCACACAAAAATAAAGAATTTTCTAGTTTGACAGTAACAGAATTCCTTCCTCCCATCAGTGCCTTTTGGCATTGATCTTCATTACTAGTTCCCTCGGAGAGGACCTAAAGCTGTCGACCGTCTGGTTGCTTACTTACAAGCATTTATGCTTTCTTAGCAGTCAGGTAAAATAACCACCGCAACCCAACCCATTTAGTTCCCAGGTATGAGGGACCACATCTTAGGAGAGGAGAGCAACATGTTTACCAACACCGCCGGTGAGAGCGTCGAGGTCACCATCCAATCAACCCCTGAGGAAACCAAGCTCCTGCTGACCAAGGTGCTGGATGAGAACCAGGAAGCTGCAGCCCTGCTGGCAGAGGCACTGCACGCGACCCCTGACCCGGTGCTGGATTCACGGCTCCAAGATCTCAACTTTGACCTTGATATGGATAATATAGGAATTTGGATCGATCCAATAGGTAATGAGGTTAGAGCAGCTTTCTAGACTAGAGAGGGCTGTTGAAGAGGTGGGGGGGGGGGGGGGGGGGAGGATAACAGCCCCTACAACTACTATTTATTTTATTTATTTATTTTGCATTTTCTAAGGCTATTGGCATATCTCATAATGATAATTTGTTTTTCTTCTCTTTTTGTTTGATGGAAAAGAATTTGAACATCTGTCGTCGTCAAATGTGGAATAAGGAGGTAGTTATGTACCCCCCCCCCCCTGGGTTCCAAGCACAACTTGATGTGGCTGTATAAGTATCTTTTATTGAGTATTACTGTAGATTATATACTATTAATTACTCCATTTGCCAGTAACATATAAAATGTTGATCTTCCCAAAAATACCACTTCTTAATATATCCAATCTGGCTGGCTTTGTGTGACATGTTATAATAATGATAATAATAATAAATAACTTTTTTTGTATAGGGCATATTTGCATGTCTCTAGGCACTTTACAGAACAGAATACAGAAGGAGTGGAAATGGTACACTGGGTTTATAATTGTAAGATCTTACAAAGTGCTGAATAGATATGTTTTCAAATTACTCCTGAAATTTTCATGTTTCTTTATTTCTAAGTTATTCCGGCAAGTTATTCCACGAATCAGTGATTCCATATGAAAATGACCTTTCCCATATGATTTAGTCACTGTTTGTGGGTCATGTTATGTATGAATAGTGAACATGAATAAACAATAATTGTATATTGCACACAGATAGTACATCAGAATACATCAAGGGTATTGAGGATGAAGTGCCAAAGAGTGGTGTATATTGGCATGGACTCCAGTGTGCTGTAATCCTGATAGGTGCCTTTCATCGTAAGACAGGATCACCAGTCTTGGGTGTCGTAAACCAGCCTTTTTCTAAGCAGGATCCAGAATCAAAGAGGTAGGAGGGAAATTTGTTTGATGTTATTTTGAGTTCTGGTAATATAATGACAGAAAAGACATTATTAAGAAATCAAAGGAAACTTCAACGAATGTTCCAGAATACAATTGAATGATATCTGCCACAATATTTACCGGTAGATACATAATGTAGAGGTGTTGTGGTCGAGTGGTTACGTTGCCGGACTGTCGATCACAAGGTTCGCGGTTAGAGTCCCGCCGTGGCACTAATGTCCTTTGGCAAGACATTGATCTACATTTGCCACACTCAACCCAGGTGATGTAAATGGGAACCTGGCAGGAATTAATTCCTTAAAATGCTAGAGCGCCGTAATGGCTGCACAGCTAAAGAGACTTAATTTTTATTTGTACTACATCAAAGCTGAGTATTATTATTATTATCATTATATTAATGTCTGAAAGCTGAGTAATGAGCAAAGATTAAGCCCTTTGTCCACTAGTTGCTTATCTGCAATTCTACACATGCTTTCATAGCAGTCAGGTAAAATATTACTATTACTATTAAAAGCTATTTAAGTTATGTCGTTGCATTACAGACCCTACCTCTCGCTCTGATGTTCCTCATTCAAACGCCATTTTGTCAAATAGCACAACAGAAGCGAACTGATAGACCAGAGTGCACTGTCAAATTGTTATAGTATTAAGACTTTATTTGCTTGTGAAATGTGAATTTTATGATTTGACTGGAAATATAACCAACATTTAAATTCTATTTTTTTTGGGAACTTCCCACTTTTAGTTGGACAGGTCATTCCTTCTGGGGTGCAAGCCATGGAGAATTCCATTGCAACTCTCTCCCCTCCTCTCAGGGCAACTCTACCACCCCTACATCTAGCAATGGACTAGCCTTCACCATGAGTGCAAGTGAGGAAGCCCACACGAAGGATGCATTTTCATCTCTCGGAAGAGTCCACTTTGCTAGTGGTGCGGGGTACAAGATCTTATGTGTGATCAAGGGACACGTAGATGCCTATATTCTCACCAAAGGAAGCACTTTCAAATGGGATACCTGTGGACCTCAAGCTATTCTGAAATCTCTCGGGGGAGGCATCATCGACTACCAAAAGTGGAAGTCATCGAGCAATGACGCAGAGGATGGAAATTTTCTGGCGAGCGCTGGTCTGAAGTATGATAAACCAGATTCTGAGGAACCTGTATCGGAAGGTCAGAAGTGGAGTAACTCGGGAGGTATAATTGCTTACATAGATCCGGGAGTGCTGAAAAAGATTCATGGTGCCTCGCAAGATTGAAAACCCCAGATTGAAAGTCCAAGATTGAAAACCCCAGCTTGAAAGTCCAAGAATGGAAACCCCAGATTGAAAAACCAAGAGTGGAAACCCCAGATTAAAAGTCCAAGAACGGAAACCCCAGATTGAAAGACCAAGATTGAAAACCCCAGATTGAAAGTCCAAGATTGGAAACCCAAGAGAAGATAAAGTATGTGAGTTGTGAAATGTGTATGTGTCTTTCAGTGGTAGGTATGACTAATACATTACATGCAGGGGTCTCACCTGTGCATTACGAAATTAGTTCTCCTACAGGGCACGACAGATTTTAACATTGGTAAATTATCCCCCTTAAGAGAACTGACATGCATAAAGATACACAGGTATAGACACAGTTAATACAAATGCCAATCCATAGTCCCCCCCCCCCCCTCCCCCAAACTACAATGTATTTCCTCTGGGGTACTGGCAAATCCATTTCACCAAATTCAAGGAACCAAATACGTGTACCGGTACTTGCTGGGCTGCTGAGAACCATGTATTTAATGATTAGGTTTTTTTTTCTTGCTTTAAAAATTGTCGCAAAGTGTAGGAATTTTACAATTACATGCAACTTAAACTCCGTGAAGTTTGTTCAATTGAGGGATCCAAAGATGCTGCATAATTCAGTTTTAATATTCAATATACACTTTGTTTTGCCGAATAAATAATAATAATAATAATAATAATATTCATTTTAGCTGTATTTCAAAGTTTTATATAAATTCAGAATCAACTCATCTATTTGTATTAGAAGTTGTTTTGGTTCTGCACTTATTCACAAGTATGAAATTATGTTATGTCCATAGATGAAGTTTGTTAAATCACCTTGTTTTAATATTTGTACCAAAAATATGTATATGTAATTCACTAATGCTACTATATAGGTATGGCTTTGAAACTGGGTGACAGATTCCAAGCAATGATATGTAGTTAATTTTATGCCCCATATTTTACTGATTATGAGAGTAATGAAATATGAACAGTATTCTCTCTTTGGTATTTAGCAACATCATAAATTGCATATGATCATCATATATACCAAAGTCTGTTATTTATTATTATCATTTTTTAAATACTCAGGCTGAAATAGATGCAACTGTTATTCAAAATCACCTTGATCAAGCTAATCAGGCGCCTTTCATGTACAAGGAATCTTGGCTCTGTCTTGTAAAGAGTTGCAATCGATCCTGATTGAAGTCCTCCAATCAATCGAAGAGTTACATTAGAGAACCTAAATGAGATGTCGTAATGGCCAAGTTGTCATGGTTGCTGGTTCCAAACAATGTGCCTCATAGTGTGCCTCAATGATAGGATTTCCTTGAAAATGACAGAGGTATTTCCTGAGGCTTATAAACATCATTAAAAGCATCATTTCAAGTAAGATATTAGTCAAGAGATTTAAAAAAAATTGGTCTCAGAATACTGATTATTTTACGAGATTTTTTAGAGATAAAATCATTAGAAATCATTAGTTTTACTGCGTATCTGAGAGATTAAAAAAAAAAGTGGTCTCAGAATACTGATTATTTTGTGACAATATTTTAGAGATAAAATTGCGCTCAAAATACCCTCCTACATGTAGGTATTTTTTATTCCAACATTATTTTAGCAAGAGGTAAAACATTGGACTAATGTTTATTTCCTTTTAAGTTGTACATATGTGGAGCTATTTATAGACCAAAGTTTTCTCTTGAACTTAATGTATTATTGAAGAAATTTAACTGAATTAGCACTAACAGATCATGAATGTACTCGTCATCATCATGGCCATTTTTAATTGTCTATTTTCCCTGAACTGCCTGTTAGGACTTTGAATTTTCTTTGTGGCCCAGTTTGAAAAAACAAAAGAGCAACACTCCCTTCGTCAATATAGTTGTGTGTGATATAATTTGTTTGCTTGTTTTTACCATATTTGAGAAAGCTCAGATGCACCAAAATGATGCAAGTTAATTCAGATGGAACTTCGCTGTTTTGCACCAACACATAGAAATCATGTGAATAATTTTTATGCAGAAACCTAGTTAATAAATGTGTGTAATGCATGCTGGACGTGCATAGAATCATCCAACGAATAATCTATTTACAACTGAATATTAAAACGAATTTTTACAGACATGCAAAGTTCATTTTAAATGGAGGCATACATACAAATTATAGATATATTTAAATATTTCATTCAGAACTATAATATGTTATGTTAATTATGCAAAGTATGTAATAATTATTTATGCTTTTCTGTCTCTATATAAAGAAAAAGTTGAGTTCTGTAAACTGCCAGTACTGAAGCGATGGGGGAAGGATGATTATTTTTTTGGAATCACCAAAATAAAAAAGGAAATGCTAAAAGTCACAAGCACTTTCAAAGGAATAGGTATGTGGGACTACATACACATGTGGCATAAAGTTTAGTCCAAACATTTCGCCCATTTTGTGTCATACAGGTATTTCGAATATGAGGCTTTTTAAAGAGCAATCCTTTTTATGGAGGCATTATTTCTTCTATGATATTCTGCCAAACTAACGTAAAAAGAATGATAAAGCTCACTAATTATTTATTACCTTCAGCGAAATCCAACTTTTAAACCAAGATATATCAATGACATCTATTCAGAAAATAAAAAATCAACCCATCCCCCCTCCCCAACTGTTCTGTTGAATTTTTGTGGTTTAAGCACATATTAAAGTCACATACACTGTGGAATTTATTTTGTCGTGTACAAAAAAAAGGGAAGCGTGCAATATAGAATATCCCAGCAGGTGTGTGCAGTCCATTTATCAATATATATTTTCTAGATTCAAATATTCAGATATTTTTCTATGTTTTAAGATTATTTCCATGTTAAAAGAGAGATGGATCTTCTAGAGACATCGAACAGTTTATATGTACAATTTTACTCTATTCCTACGTGGTGCTCTTTGCAAAATAAAAAACAAAAAATATTTATTACGCTGTAGTGTACAGTGTACATTGTATCTTATGCAGTACAGTATTAGGTTTATTTGGTTCAAGTTATTAACAATGTCAAATATAGATATAATAATATGCATAACATTTCAATTTATTCTGAGGGGAAGTAGATAATGTTGTTTTATGTATTATTTAACTTAATAGTTCATTCAAGATGTGTAATTCAAAAAAGGAAAGTTAATCATTGTAATTTGTAATAATGTATTTATATTCATTGCGATAAAGAGATACGTGTATATTGTAGAAATATTTGTGTTTAATCATGTAGGATGATAGATGATACTTGTTTGTTATTTTACAACTGCACTATATATTCTATTATATCTTTTTTTTATTATTCTAGTTTTTAACTCTCAAATGGCTGTGAATATATTTATGTAATAAATTAATCAATATAGACTCGATATAGATCCACTAAACGATTGTATTGTATGTGGTTTTTCTTTGTGTGTACAAGAAATTAACAAATTAAGTAAGCTTCCTTTCCGGCTCTCACTCTCATATTATCAGCCTTTCTCTCACTTAAATTCTTCTTTATCTGCAAATACTATCATCAATTCTTTAAAAATTTACGAAGAGCACTCACTAAAATAGTGTACTTGTGCATCTGAGCATCAACAAGCATTTCCATTTGTTTATTTTTTCTTCATCTCGTCTCAAAATAGTTTCCATATATCTTTCAGTCCAATACCAACCCCATGTACCTCACACGCCCTCGATTTTCATATATAACTACTGCACTTGACGACTCGCTTCATAGTGATAACAGAAAAGATACACACACGTACAAAGTCAGCAATAGACAGCGTAATTTTTTTTACATAGTGCCTCTTTCTTTTTTAGCATTTTAATCATAAACCTTTTATGCAGTCAATAATGCCATCATACCATTGAAAAAAATAAACAAATCCAACTCTTTGAAGCCGCGATACACAGCCTGCGTCTGAACCACCGGAAATCCCTCTCCCAGCACTATATTCCCAAGAAATTCACATTATCTTCAACAAATGTCTGTTTTAAACAGCAATACTCTGTAGTTAGAAGAATTCAAAACAACTTTTCTTCATTTTTTTCATATAAAAGTCTGTTTATATAACTGGTGGGATAAATAGATATATAAGGACAATATTTTCCAAATATGATTTTTTTTCATCTTGAATACATTTCTTACAGTACGAACTTGCACAGTGTTTATGATAGAGAAGAAAGTTGAAGAATCAAGGCTATAAAGGAGAAGAGGAAGATTGAGAGAAGGTAGAAAAGGAGAGAGAGATAGATAAAGCGACCCCATCCACCAATATCACAGATAGGTGCAAGATTTTCAACTTACAATTCTTTAAAAAGTACACTTATAAAATATATACTTGACACATGGCAGTGTAACAACGAAAGGAATAAAGTCATGTATAAAAACTACTGCAACATTAGTCAGTCTTCGACTATTATAAACAATATATATAGAAAGATATTCATTGTACAGAATATACAGAGCAAAATGATGTCATTATTAGTACAGTGAAAAGATAAATCTTTATACCCATGTCAAGAAAATGAAGAAGAAAAAAAAGAATCTTTCATGGATCCAAGCGATGACAAAAAGAACGACAAAAAAAAACCTTGAAGAGAAAAAATATCTATATACTTCTGAATAATACTCAACCCATCATTTGTTAACTTAACGCCCAACAAAAATACATAAATAAGAATATTCATGTACCCTAAGTACACCACATGACATAATAATATTAAATCATTTCTTTCTCTATTTATAAAAAGGTCACACCTTTCTTCATGATGACAGTATCAAAAGTAATCAAAACAAAATTAATTACAGTGATGGAAAGGAAAATATCAAAACATTACTGACCAGAAAAGATGGCCAGTTGATGAATACAAGAATACAACTCGGACAAGAAAACAAAAGGAATATAAGAATTAAAACCTGCATGGCTGGCTACTGCAAGTCTGCAACTAGGATCATTTTGTATAAAGAGGATATTTTGTAGCACTTACAAGTTACAGGAAATGTTAAAGTTTACTTGCAAGAACTTGACCTACCATTACTTTCAAAATGTCTGTTCTTTCCCTCAGCCTTGTACCCTAAATTCTGATACCAAAGTTTACAACAGGCTAATTCAGAGACAAATTGGGTCAAAGGTTTAATAACATTCATGGTATCTCATATACATGACAACTTTGCTTAAAACAAGTTCCTTGAAAAAACACAGAGTCTCACTTTAGTCCCATTTTATACGATATAAGTATTTTTTAAAGTGATTGTAATAAGATTTGTTTAATTATTAACTTTTTCACTCGACCCAAACTCCAAGTACTCAAAGATGGAGTTAGGCATTCCAAAAAGAAGAATATATTGGAAAAATGGCAGACTTTATTACAGTTATTATGGTAACCGTGCGATGCAGATCCCTTGTCCAAAAATGAAAATTTAAAAGAAAAATTTAAGCATGAAATAGCAGGCTCTGAAAAAAATTACTTTTAAAAGTCAGGACCAAAATAGGAACATCTACATGTACTATACAATATATATCACAAGGTATCTTTTCAACATCAGTACAAAGTACTTCTTTTCAATAAGTTATAATCAGATTGAATGAGATTAAATATAGTGATTGCATCATCATCATTTCAATAAATTTTTAAACACTAAAAAGGGACTTGTCCCTATCAATAATCATCAAAATACATTTATTTGGTTTTAGGAATTGTGCAACACATAGGCCGCTTATCTAGATTCATTGACAAAGTCATGATGAGAGA
Source organism: Strongylocentrotus droebachiensis (assembly GCA_035222895.1). NCBI lineage: Eukaryota > Metazoa > Echinodermata > Echinoidea > Camarodonta > Strongylocentrotidae > Strongylocentrotus > Strongylocentrotus droebachiensis. The sequence continues at coordinate 179,642 of JAVYIG010002623.1, read as the reverse complement.
GGGGGGAAATTTTATCCATCTCACTATGGACGGCGGGACGTGTCAAAAATCCTTTCCATCTCCCTATGGACGGCAGGATGTGTCAAAATCCAACAACAAACAATTGACAAGAATACTTTAAAGTGAAGAGATATCATAAAAGCAAGCATGGTGAGCATATAACAAAAAGTGATACCTTGCATTATGCTGCTTGATTGTTTCACTGGCTTTTCTAACTACATACCAACTTTGACATAATTAAATAGGTTGATACAAAAGGGTGTGATTGAGTGACCAGATTTATGACAAAGTGGAAATTTGCCATGATTTTTGTGAAATACACTAGTTTGCAAGAATGTCTTTTACAAATTATATTTGTTAAAATGTCTCGATTGTAGACCATGTATTTAAACACAAGACAAACAATAGTTAACCAAATTTCATATACCGGTAGAAAAAATGGGACATTTAATTCCTTTCTTGGACTTTGTAGTCCACTGGAGAGTTGAATCTCCTATGGCAATGGTTAGTGCTGTTATCATAACTTTCATGACTTGTTTTCAAACCGTGAAATCAAGCAGTAAACTGCTCACGTTATCAAGTTCAAACAGAAAATATGACAGAGAGTGCAAAGTTACAATTGGGTGCATACAGAAGAGCAGAGAAGGTGCATGTTACAAGCTTATTGTTGCATCCTAAGTAACAACTGATTCATTTTTGCTTTAGAGAATCAACACCTTGCTACATGTATGAGAGCAGATTCTCAGCTTTAGGATGGCACAAATGAAACTGTTTCAGTCACAACTTCTCATTTCTAATCCTTTGACAATGAAGCTCAAGAATATTCTTGGGGTTCAAATTGAACACAGGATATATAATGACAAGAGGATATCAGCTCAAGAATCTCATGTTTATCAAGTTACACATGAACATGCATGTTTACTTGTATAATATAATCTTCCATGTTAAAATTACAAATCTCTATAGGCAAAGTCGGGAGACAGAGGAATCTAAAAAAGTTTCTAACATTAGTTTTAAAGACAACAAATAGAAATCATTCTTCCTATATATTTGTCATTTGTGTCATATGCATTATTAGGCAGAGTGATGTGCACTACGAAACAAAACACGCCCATTGGAAAATGGGAACAGGTTCTTTTTGTCTGGATCCTTAGTGTGTGCATGTGGTATTAGTATATAAACCCCGTTCAATACCGCAAATGAACAAAAAAAGTCAATCATATTTTGGACTTGTGACATATTGAGAGTTACATGTAAGTCACGATATGAATATATCAGGTTACGCAAACACAAACATCGTAGTACAATAACAGCACCAATGAAATCTGTCTAGTAATTTCTATGAAATCTGTCTAGTAATTTCTTTGAATTGTTTTCTTTCCCATGAACAATCTAAGAATGTCTTATCCAAACCCACCACCAGGGCCTTAGTTCATCAAACCTGTTATCAATAACAAGTTATAATAACCCTTACAAGCTACTCAGTGAAATCATTGCATCTAATTGGCTGAGAGCAAATTTGTAAATTTCAGCATTACTTATCGATTCAAATTTGAAGAAAAAAAGCTCAGGTATGAAAATTATGTCACAGTCGTGACATCGTCAAAGGATACTTCCCTCTCAAATAGATGAAGGAATTTTCAGCTCAACGAGAATGAAGAGCTTAAGAAAAACTTAAAAAGTACAATTGCCAGGACTTACATCAAAGAAGTTATTCAAATGCAAACATGTCAAACAAGGATATTATTTTAATGGAGTTTAAAAAATAACTTTTAAATACTTGTGCATTGCATGTTAGGCTGTGAAGAGTTTGTGATACTGCTTCACACTAAAATTGTGTGAATTGTAAACAAAAAATTAGAAAAATACTCTTTATCAGTATTATTTCCACCATAATTTTGGACATTCAAAATCTGATACCCAACTAGTAACCTCAGTCTATAAAGCCAGATTACTGTCTTGTATACTGTAAAAACAGATGATGATGATGATGATGATGAACAGCATTTGTATAGCGCCATTTATCTGCAAAAGCATTCAAAGGCGCCTGGCTCCCTCAATATGTCACATATTATTCGCAATGTTGCCGGAAAAGATAGGTTTTGAGTTCAGATTTAAAGGTATCAATGTTGTTACAATTTCGAAGTTGGACAGGTATAAATGGTACATGTCATTGGAAAAAAAAGACTTCTGAGTTTCACAAATAACACCATTTAACCAATAAATAGAGGATAGTTTTATAGTCATAAACACCATCACATAGTGAGGAATATTAACCTCACACATTTCTTTTTCCTGAATTAGATCTATATAACTACAAAGAGAATGATTCATACATTAATAAAAATCTTTGTTATGCATCCTTTCACAAAAGGATTCCATCACCAACAGTCGTTTCCAATCAGTTTACCATCAATAGTTGACTTTATAGAATAAGCCAGAAATACATATCCACCATCAGGATAACAAATATAGAATACGTTGTTTTCCCATCACCAATAGAAGGCTTGAAGAATATATCTTGAGACCAGCATTGCAGAGATGGCATCAGGAGATAAATATCGCTGCCATCATTTCCACGATCATGAAGACAAGAGTGCACTCAGAGTCCTTTTTCTCGCGTTCAAACTTCCGTCAAAGAAGTACGATTAAAACAAAGCGTCCGTCGTTGTATCCTCAATACTGCTATGGTTCACTTGTCGGCCATTACATCCACAAAATCCAAAGGACGATACAAAAGTCAAACATCTTCTTAGAATTCGCAAGAACTCTTCATCCGTGTTCATGATGTTATTCCACCACCACAAGAATAAATTGAGCATCTTCAAGGGCGCGAAGTTGCGCCCCGTATCAGACACCTCTCAAAAAAGCGGCAGCTGCCGCACTGTTGTTAAAAAGAGCTGGTACAGCTTCCTTTTCGTTAAAAAAAAGTATACATCACAAGTTTTAAATAAGCAAACATTGCTGACAAGTAGTACATCCATATAATATCTTCCACAGAATATATATATACGTCTTTCGTTGTTCTAAATCTTCAATCAAATAATTGCAAGAGATTTGGGGGGTGGCAGGCAGGCAATCCCGTTCACAGTTTTGTGCAGATGTGTAACAGTCTTGTAGGGAGCCCTCCCGAGTTGAGCTGGTAAAATTCCACGAGCTGAATGAGGTCGGTGAAGCGTGTCCCGCCGTCGTCTATCGTGTAGACGCCATCTTCAACCTGAATGAAAAAGGAAACATAAAGATATCAATAATTCATTTCAATAAATATTTTGCTGAAAAGTTTTATCTAATTTTAATTTCACAATAATTTGGGCACACTATCTGAAGTCTTGACAATTCTCTGTAAGAAACTTTTGGTGACCCAACATTTGACCAAGCTTTATTTCCTCAAAGCTTAAGGGTTAGGGTGAGGGCTACAAACATTTCAGCTTAGTTAGGGTTAGGGTAAGTTAAGTTGTTGGTAACAATTTTCAAGTTTGCTTGTTTTTGTGTTTCTTTTGACAGACCTCTTAAAGGTAAAGACCAGTTTTGGAAACGGCCCCCTCTCAAAAAATGAAATGAAAGCTCTTATTACCAATCATTTGAAAGAATATGTTTTGACTAATACGTGATGATACAAATTTTGCCGGGGAAACTGCCTTCTAATTTATATATTTGGTAAACTATTATATCTATCCGGACTGGATAGATATAGCGTAGTCCCATATACATCTTTCTGTGTACAGTGGTTGTAACTTTACTAAGACTGGGCCAAAGTTCTTATCATTTGGATGATTCCAGAACCTTGCAGTACACACCAATACTTATATGCTAGATGATCAACCTTTTCTAATCGATTCCACAACGTTTCTTTCACAGTGCAATTGCATGACCAGAACTGGTCTATACCTTTAATTTTCCACTGATTTTTCTTAGAGCTCCCCAGAAATAAAATGCCTGCTTCTACTTTATACTGACCATGTTGATTTGATAGTGCTTGACCTTCTGATTGTGGCTAAACGATAGGACGAACGCTCCTGGAATCCGTTGACTCTCCCTGATCAGGAACATCCCGTCCACCATGCCTTGCTTGGCAAAGAGGGCATGTGTCTCATCTCGCGTTAGTCCGCTGTGGAACCACGGCTGAGTCATGTGAATACCTGCAAAAAGAAAAACAAAACAACTCATAGGTTAGAGATGTTACACCCAGAGGAGGAACAACGTATGTGCAGTGAATACAAATCGTGTAATAATAACAGGGGGTGTTCACATAGACTTTAAGTTGAAATTAACTATGGCAGGCCATTCATGCTACTGTTTTCTCTCACCATTTACTAACAATGGTCTCTCAAGGGACGTAAAAATCGTGGTCACAAATCTACAGGATTTACATTTTTTGATAGTTCATTATTGAAGGACAATAATCTTCAACTACCAAGAACTTCCCATCCCATTCTGCCACACCCACCTGCCCCGCCCTTATCACTACCCCCATGGTTCCCCTCTTACCTGAGTTGATGCCGCCCCTCCTGCAAGCCCCAGGGCTGGTGTTGTGATGGCTTCGAGGGCTGGGGTTGTTGTGCCGGGGGCTGCTGGATAGCTGGGAGTGGGGGCTGTTGGAGCCCCCGGATGACGGAGGGAAATTGAAGCGTGGGCTGCTGGTCGTCACTCGGGGGCTTATGAGAGGACTGTCGAGCGACCGCTGACCACCCCGTCTCTGCAAAAACACAACAGAAATATAACCATGAAATCTACATTCCCTTACCAAAACAACTGGAAAAATATGAGGAAGAGTTCAAATTCAAACATGACTCCACTTTTCATCTGAATGTTTATAGATAGCAGTGAGAAACATTACATTTGGGCAAGGGCCAATTTTCCACAAACAGCAAAAGAATAATAATGGTCATATTAAATGAGTTGTCGTACAGTACGTGTACGTATGTTGTCAAATCCTGATGACCTAATTACAGCTATTAGAAGTATGCTCTACTATTTTTTCCCCATTATGTACACATTTGAACATCATGATTGAAGACTGTTTATCATATCTAAGGGGGGGGGGGGGGGGGAAACAAACAAGACATAATTGAAAGGAGTAAAATGTAAAAAACTGTTTCCTTTTATTGAAAAGCATTTCCACAATAAGAATGTACGCAGGACAATGCACTAGTCTGAATACTATTAAATGTACAATATACTTTTTCTGTATCATTTGAGTTCTTCCGTATAACTGTTTTCTTTTTACTGAAATAAGAACAATGTACTATTTTGAATACTAACATACTTTTTTGTATCATTGGCGTTCTTCCATATACCTCTCTTTTAATTCACATGCCTCTCACATTATCTTTCACTTTCTCATCCTCACAATCTTGTTTACTTTATCTTTAAAAACATTTACCTCTAAATGTTTTCATATTAAACTATCGATTTACAAGGAGCCAAGACATAAAGCCAAATATCTGGCTTTCGATTCAAGATTGGACCAGATAAGGGTAGTTGTATGTTGATTGTATCATTTCATATACCACTTATAAAGATTGTTTATATTTCTTTTGGATTTAGGTCACTGCCACATGATCTTTTTGCATAATATTTTGAACGAAGTAGAACATGCAAAATGAAAGGTGCTCATAAAGCAGGATGTTTTCTTAAAAGATCCCGGGGGATTTTTGGTTCACAGGTCAACGAATGCACTTTATGAATCCCATTTACCTAGAAATAAACAATTAGAAGGGAATTTTTAATATAGGAGGTCCATCAATGTACTTTGGGAATCCCACATAACTATATTTAGAAAGAAACAATGGCTAAAGATATTAGTCATCCATTTCAAATCTACTGGAGTCAATAAAACAGAGTAGAAATGCCTATAGAAGCAAACACACATTGTGCCAAATTAATTTGTCAGACCTAAATTGGCAGACAACTTTAGATTTTCACTATTACTCATTCACATTTCACATGCTTGGAGAACCACCTTCAAGAAAACTGCCAGAGCGAAATAAAGTCTCACAAATTCAGCGTACTTTGCAGATCTCTATCTATTTCTATTTCTACTTCTACAAAGATGATTACATGTAAGTATGTTGAAGGGCATTCATTATGTGCAGCTACACCCCCCTTGGCATTCACAGTCACATATTGTTATTGTTTAATTTAACCACAGCAATTTTCTTTGGAGGCTCGCTACTTCTTCATGTCTGAAAGAGGCTTCGGTGTCACCCTTTCTTTATCGTTTCCTGATTGTACAGTAAAACCTGCTTTAGTGATCACCTGTATAGAAAGACCACCTGTCTACAAAGGCCACATTTGTATGTTTCCCTTGAAAATGGTTTCTCATTGTAACATGAACTAGAGGAACCTGTACATAAAGACCACCTGCCTATAAAGACTGTTTTTCTTGTCTCCCTTGGGTGGTCTTTATGGACAGGTTTCACTGTATAAGAATGTAAAGAAGTCTTACCCTCCAGTTGAACTCCTCTTGCCGAGCGATGGCGATGGCTTCGCTGGGGTTGTCGATAACCCGTCCTTGCGTCCCAGAGAAATCCATTGCAACACGGTCTGAACAGTTCTTCATGTTCTAAAACAAGACAAAGGCATGAGGATGGTCAGTTTCACTCCGTATCATCATTGTTTCACGATGATCCACGTCCCTGTTTCATAAAAATTGCTATCAATACCAAATCTTTAATTTCTATGGCAAATTTGCTCTCAGCCAATCAAATGCCATGATTTCAGTAGCTTTTAACAGTTATTTTTAACTTGTTATTGACAAGTCTCATGAAACAGGGCCCAGGTGCATTCACGACTAATACCCTAACTTATCCAGGACACTGCATTGGCAACAATACATTTTCCTGGAAGATTATGTTATTTGCCAATTAAAATGATATGAATGGATATTGGTAAGCCTGCAAGGCCGTTACTGTCATTAACCAAACATAGCTGTTACAGCCTGCTACATCTTCAGAGCATGCAGCTAACAATTTATCCAGGACAGAAATATCTATCGAGGAGGGGTAGATATTTTTGCCTTAATATTTTCAAGATCTCAAAACATTTTCCAATGTTTCTTTCTAGTCACCTAGTTTTCAAATTCACCCTGTTTTACAGTCAAACCTGCTTAGTGACCACCTGTCTACAAGGACCACATTCTTTGTTTCCCATAAAATTGGCTTCTCATTGAATCATGCACTAAAGGAACCTGTCTACAAAGACCACTTTTTGTGCTTCCCTCGGGCGGTCGCTATAGACAGGTTTGGCTGTATCGTATTGAAGAACATATGCATTGTTGTCTGTACCTGTAATAAGACTTCCTGGCACTCTTCCCTCGTCTTGATGGTTCTCTCGAGTGCCCTCTGGTAGTTCTCCAGCAGCTGCTCGCCGTGCTTGAAGAGTCGCAGAGCGGCAAGCCAGCACTGCCGTGTCTTCTCGTCCTCGGCACACAGTAATCTCAAGTCCTTTGCACTGAATTTGGAGTTCTTGGTCTATTCATGGAGGAAAACAAAAATGGAGGATGAATTTGGTCTCATATTCCACAGCCACAGGGATTATGCCAAAGACTACATTGATTACCTTTTCTCCTTATGTAATAGTAGTCTCAAACAAATATGTTCATTACATGAACTGTCTTTTGATGTGTGTAATTAAATAGATATTGCTGCCCAGAGAAAGGCCCTAATTATGGCTGATTTTTTTGAAAACTCAAATATATATTGTATTTGAGAAATCTTAGCTCTACATACGTGTGGTAGTAATGTCTTAAGGATCTCAAGAATCCATCTACAATATTACACTACAGTGTGCAATGCTTTCATCAGTACAAAGAACACCAACAAAAAATGTCTTTATCTGCAATTGTCCCGGCAAAAGAGTTATAAAGCATGTCGTAAAGACCTTATTTCAAGAATCTCACCATTCTATGGGTAATTCCAAGGAAAGCGTTTTAAAAACGTTGAACACTGCCCTCACTCACTCACCTTGGTACAGAACATGAACTCGGTGGGTGCATGGTACTTCTTCTTAGGGTTCAATGCCCGGTAGATTTCAATGTTACTCAATTGCACAAAGTGATTCAGGTGTCTGGGGTCCTGTTGGGAGAAAGAGAGTGGACAGAGATGATAAAGTATGTGTATAACAATGAAGATGAATTGAAAAAACACAAATGGAACAGTCTTTCTATATCCTGAGTATGCCAGGTATCAAGCGGTCCCCCTTTAACTTGCTTGAGTATAACACTCATTCTTTTCATGGACTTCAGCTCCAGTCATCTCAGGCTTAGTATTTGACAGGTTAAGGCTTTGCAAAATAGTCGCATACAATTCTAAATTTTGGATTGGAAAATATTTTTAAACATGTTACTGGTAACTTTATTGAACCCTTTCCTATGCAGCAAAGGATTTTGAACCAGTGTCAGGGTTTGACTTGAAAAAAATTATACTGCAGTGACAAGGTCTAGTAACTGAAAGAGGACTAGGACCATCCATTACCTTGGAACTGCCTTTGGAGGAGTAGTAGAGTCCTGATTCCCTGAGGACACAGAAGTGTTTCTTCCAGGAGCGTTTGTGGCCCTCCCTGATGTGAAGCCAGCCCTGGATCTCTGGTAGAGTCTCGACTGGGCTTAGCATGTCCTGTTAAAGAACGGATCAATGTCTGCATTATTATACATGTACATGTATGATACCATCATCACTACCCCTTATGAAACATATCACATTATATACATTGGATGACTAATGTAATGTGAGTCTAGATATCAGGAGGGCACAAGTATAGCGAGGTGGTGAAGGGGGTGGCACCGGTCCTTTGCCGACAGGGAAGGATGTTTAATAGAGGGGGCTGAAAACTTGAAACATACATGTGTATGTTTATCTCTCTCTCTCTCCCCCCCCCCCCCCATTTCTCTCTCGCTCTCTCTTTATTTCTCTCTCTCTCTCTCTCTTTCTTTCCCCCACCCTCTCTCTCCCTCTCTCTCTCCCCTCCATCTCCCTCCCTCTCTCTCTTTTTTTCTCTCTCTCTCTATCTCTTTTGCTCTCTCTCTCTCTCTCTCTATCTCTCTTTTTCTGTCTGTCTGTCTCTCTCTTTCTCATTTATTTCTCTACATTTGATTAGGAGGCAAGGCACCCATCCCCCGAGGCGTCAAAATAACCTCAAGACAAAAACTGGGTAATCTTCAAAGAAAAGTGGTCATAACTTTGGATGGACAAAATCTGCGTGAAAATGGGGAAGAGTTACAAACATTCAGTCTTTATACAGTCTTTCTAGACAGTAGACAGTCTTGACAATATACCTTCCTTTCTATGGAGAGAAAGCTAGAGATTTCTTAGACAGGTGGCTTTTACATGTATGAAGAGCTCATATCTTAAACATATGACAAATAAATTGGATACCTAGTGATAGGCACAGTCCAATGAGGATTTAAAAATGTATATCAAACAATACAAAGACACAATGAACACATCTTCATATAGAAGACAAATTATCTCTTAGTATAATGCAGTTCAATTATTTATTTAAAAAAAATATAATCTCAAACAACAATGAAATATTCTTCCACATGTTGACTAAAATTGTAACAGACTCAAACATTTTTATAAGATGCCTTAGCATATCAAAAAAAACTCTAAAAGAAAATTCACATTTTCCAAATCCCTGATGTCTTTAAAACGTAGCCCTTTGTAAGAATTAATACATCCACATAAGACCTGGAAATTAAAAAGAAAAAGAAGCACCCTGGAAAACAAGAACTGCATCAGTTACATCTTGACCCGGAATCTTTTTTTAGCTCACTTGTTTTTTCAAACATGTTTTCTCTTTCGCAAATCAATACTTAGAATTTGGTGTCTCCTGTGGAAATTCAGAACAGAAATAGAGGCATCAAGTAGAGGAGAGACATCAAGCTCATATGACCATGTAAAATTCATCCTCATCGATAAACTTGGGAGCGATGGGCAATGAACCTCAACAGGAGACGTTCTTCCTGCATCGGGTGAGCCGCAAACGAGGCCATGCATCAGATTATACAAAGCATCACACCACTGTTAAGTATTAACATATCTAAAAACAGACTCTCTCTCTCTCTCTCTTTCCGTCGGACGAGGTACTCACCAGTAATAATGGCGGTCGGGGCCGCTTGGGCTTCTCAAATAAATTATCGGCCGTCTCGCTGGGGTCGGCTACCATGTGCGCTGGGAAGAATTGCTGCAGGCGAGAGGAAATGAAAGCGACAAGTGTTTGAGACATTATTGGCACATTTGCAAACACCAATCGACAACGCCGTGGAGTGTTTTGTCTCCAATCTTCGGCTCGGCTTTTAAGCGGCAGACGACTCCTTCACCTTCCTTCCTGTTTTTCTCTTTTCTTCTCATGGATTTCTTCATCAGACATCGTCCAAATATAGAGACACAAATGGACCTCGATTCTTACTAGCAACAAAACTAGACAAAAGTAATTTCAGATGGGGATGGACGTAGCTTAGTTTTTAAACGTTGTGTATATTCCTACATTTTTCATGTTCATTTTTCGAGATTGCTCGGTTTGGATCTCAACAAAGAATGGGGCATACATGCGACCCCTGCTGGGGCTCAGTACGGCTTGGGGGCAAAACTTTCCTGACAGCGCCCGGTATTGCATTAATAAACTTGAGCATTGTGCTTTTACACAATTGGAAAGGGAATGGCCTTCGCGGAAAAGAAATGAGGCTTTTATGGCTGGAGGGCTGTGCAGCGTTTGTGTTACAAATCAATCATTGTTTCGTTGTCAGGAACAATCTGGCTGCCATGAGTTCTCTTTTATTCAAAGTTTCTACGAAGCCCGCTTCCTCTGGCTACCCCAGAGAATGGATAAAAGAAAGGAATAATATGGGTGAAATTGATACCATCATTTTGGGCCATGTTACAGAGTATGACAGATGAATCAAGGCTAACAATAGATGAACAATTCCCCCCCCCCCCCAACGAAGCACACGGCTTCAATAGAAACTTAGAAAGTAAGGCTTCCATGTCCTATTTATAAAACAAATTTGATAAATAACCTGGGCCCCATCTCATAAAACTTGGTCTCAATGACAAGTTATCCAAAAATGTGATCATGGTATTTGAAATTGACTGTGAGCAAATTTGTTATGGAAATGGGACACTTGCAATTGATAAAAAGTTTGATGAAACAAGGCCGTGGCTTTGACAATGTTCAATCTTTAATAAGTGAAGCCATGGATCTTTTCATCTTCAAGCCTTCTTTCTCAAACCTTCTTTCTTGAGCCTTCTTTCTTACTTTTATGATAAAATGATAAAATCCCTTTCCTCCATGGCCAAATGGAAATGACTTTCTTTTTGTCCAAAGGAGATAATAAGAGTTTGCAGAAGCAATTTTCTAATTTTACTTCTCCAAATTCCTTCTCGAACTTTTTGATCTCTTGTTTTCTTGGGATTATCTTGAGCTAACAAAAGCTGATTTCTTTGGGGATACTGTAAATTATTTGTGGTACATTAATTTTCGCGGATTTCGCACTAAAGTCAGTGTCCGCAAATTGTAGAACCCGCGAAAATATAATCATGACTTCTTATGCGTGTTCTGAACAGGCTGAATTTGGTGCAACGCGAATTTAAGAACCAGCGAACATGTTTTGGGGTCGCTCAACACAAAAAATTAAACACGCAAAAAATAACAGCGTTTACAGTAGAACAAGTTACTAATGTATAGTCAAGTGGGCTGAACATGGAGGTTCAGGGGTACAAGGGTAATAAGTATATACAAAAAGAGATACAAAATGCAATATTATTTTGTCAGAAATATGCATCAAAAGTATTTAGTTAAAGGTATTACAAAGTTTTGGTATGGGGTCATGAATTTGGTTCAAATTAACATATTAGAAGCATATGCGTTCCTACAATATACATTGATCGTTGTCGCGGTTGAAATCGAGTCTAAAGTTATGAAATTATAAATAATAAACTCTTTATGTTGTATAGCTCCCTCTCAAGGTCAAGATATTAATTTAGCTATGAAACAATGTTTCTTGACTAAAATCGACCGATTAGCTATTCCCGTTTGGAAATTATATATCCCAACTACATATTCTGAGATTTTCATGGTCGCAGCTACCATTGTACGGCCATAGGCGCTATTTGAAATTTATCAAAATTTACCGGGAGCACCGGTAAATTTTTATATTCAATTTTTCTCAAAAACAGAAATGTTTTAGGGGCTAATTTTTTTAGTGCTTATAATACATCCACAGCGGCATCCAAATATATCAAAATTATAAAGATTCACTATCCACCCAATTTTCAAAATTTCCCAAAACTTTGTATTACCTTTAATACAGTATTAAACTGCAACATGGTACACAGGTAGATTACATTTGATTAAAAAAGAAAAAAAAAAGAAAAGAATCTCTCTTACCCCTGGATTCAGAAACATCTCATATTTGCGAAAGTCTTTTCGTAAGTGGAGTCTGCCATTTGTACTGGTCAGGTGCTGCTTGTAGACCTCTAATACACTTTCGTGATCCTCTAGCGTCCTTTCTGCAAGTAGAAATACAGGACAAAATACTAGATTAGACAAAGTCTTCAGGCCCTGATACAATTAAATACACATTACATAGGCATATCATATATTTTTTTAATAGAAAAGCTTAGTTTTAACATCAATCATCGATCTCCCCCCCCCCCCCCATTAATACATAAAACGTGATAAGTGTATGATTGAATGAAGAATTTGTGGGCCCTTTATGGATATACATGTACAGTACATGTCCATGCACATATATGCATGCACTAGCTTACATTTGTTTTTTGTGCTAAAAATAGCTAACAAACAAGTGGATTGCATCAGAAATGATGATAGAGTAATTTAGTTCAAGTCCTGTATTTTCTTATGACATTTACTGTGCTAAATATAAAATAACTTGTGATTTTCATGTGCAGGTAAGAATGCCACTTAGTCTTCCTCCCACCTACCCACACCCCATCTATCTCTCCTCTCTCTTTCCACAAAGTTTGCCATGAGTAAAGTGTGAAGACATGAGAAAGAAATGTACATGTATACACACCAAACTGCAATATTGATTATTGGACCATTTGTAAATATACTATATCTGACAGTGATGTGGATTTTATAGCCCCGCAGTGGGAAATGGAAGAGGTGGGAAATGGAAGATATTTGGCGTGATGCCAGTTGGCCGGGACCCACTCCAGTTCAAAGTACTGCGTTTGCACCTTGGGTTGTAGAGTCAAGGAAAAGGGGAGGGTGATTAAGAAGGACGAGGTGAAAGAGAGGTTAGAGGAAAGAAGGAAGGAATAGAGGAAAGGAAGATGGCTGGAAGGAAAGAGTGAAAGAGAGGTTATGAAAGAGGGAAGGAATAAAGGAAAGGAAAGAAAGACAGCTGGAAGGATAGCGTGGGATGTTATGTAAGGTGGAGAAGGAGCAGCATGGGAAAGAGAAGATGGCTAGAAGGATAGGGGGAGAGACAGATGTTATATAAGAAGGAAGAATAGGATGAAAGAGGGAAGGTATGACAGGATAAGAAAACAAATTGGGTAGAAGATTAGGGTGAGAGGGAGGTTAAGAAAGACTTATTGGAATGGTGCCATATTTTCAACAAACTTCAGTCTTCCCACCTGATCTACTTTACCAATCTCCAGACTAATCTAAATGATCTACATTTACCATCTCTTCCTAATCCTACAAAAAACTACCGTAACGGCCCAGTGAACTCTCAAACCCATTCAACATAGCAGCAATAGTAATCAAGCACTGTTTGTAAACATTGCATCTCCGTCAATGACGCTCATTAAAATCTTACTGCATTTTTCTCAGGTGAATCTCCTGTCTTATCGTCGCGTTCGGTTGTTGTTTTTACTTTGTTTCTCTCTCGCAATAAGTCGCGCAAGGAAATTATGGAACGATCTACACGGATCTCTTGCACCAAAGACAAATTTGCATTAATCTTTGACACCATTAACGTAAGTTAGCCCAACATTGCAAGCCGGAAATCGCAACCTTCATAACCCGTTTAAGCAAACAACGTAATCGACAGAGTAAACCATTAAGTCAAGTCTTTATGAGACTTTTTCATTTTTATTCATTTTCTTTATTTGAAAAGGCCAACTCGTAAAGTGGCGTGAGTATATTGTGACTGCATTCTACATAGTTTGCTGGAGATAAGAAGATTACGATGGCTCATAGATAACTTATCAAGAGATACGAGTGTAATTAAAATTCCAATATTTGGCTCGGCAGACAGGTTAAGGGGATTAAAAGACGTTTGTTTTATTTTGATTCAGACGTTATGAAACATGAAAAATTACTGCTGAGAGGGAAATTATGAAACTCCCCTTTAAAGCTCTTGTCTAAAAATATTCATGATTACAGGTCTGCAGTTTACAACAGGAATGCAAATTGATTTGTTTTTTGTCTGACGCAATAGTTAGTGTAGGTATAATATAGGTGACATGAACATATAAACATACAGGTAAATGACATCACAGTTTCTTTTATATTCTATATATTATGCTGTGCTTGCTTTTCATATTATTTTGATTGACTTTTCATATTCAGTCAACAAAGGTAACTTTAAAGTGTAAAAATAAATTCTTCTTACCTAAATCAAGGTCTGGGAGCTCTTCTACGAGTGACCAGCTTTTGTCGTTGAGGGCATGGTTCCTAGCAACCATCTGTCTGCAGATCTCCTCCACCCGGTGACTACCGTCTACCTGATAAACCTTTGTCATGCCATCTTCGCTAAGCACCTTCACCAGCGCCTGAAAAGGCAAGAGATTAAAATTAAAAAAAATGATAATTTGGCTTTTTGTTACCATTTCACACGTTCACTTGCTTTCTTCCACTATCAGCACTGTTGCTCGTTTGCCACCTGTGCAGTTTTGCACAAAACAGTAGGCATCGATTGATGCAATGATTGCTTTGTGCAATACAATGGCTTTGCAACATTACACATTACAGGTCCTGATTTGCTTCATGACAACTCTTTTATCACCAGCATCTTGCACTGAAACAGTTAACTAAATTTGAATCCTTTATCTATCCCATTATAAACACAGTAAGGCAAAGAGAAATTATTTATGTGGCATATAAAGCTCATTATACATGGCTGGTAACCCCCCCCCAATTGTATCATTAGATTTCTTTGATTTTACTTGATATATAGTAAAATAATTCACTCCTTTATGCTGATGTGAAATGTTTTTCCTTCTTATTTGAAATATGGAAAAAAGTGAGGCGACAATTAATTCATACTCTTTACTGTGAAAATGCCAATCTTTTCTTTCTTTGCTACATCTTTTTTGGAAATACATGTATGATACAATATTTATTGTTCTTCTGAAATCCAACCACCTTTTTTCCTAGGAATTACAATGCAACGTAAAAAGTCAATGCAACGTAAAAAGTTGGTCACATAGAAACAAGACAAGGATGCCTCATGAAATTCGATAGGGTGATTTTTCATATTGTCATTGGCTCATCTTCAAATATTTGCAGTCCATCTCCCAATCTTTTGTTCTCCCATCCTACGACTGAACTTCCTTGAAATGGAGTGTAGATTAGGTATTATGTTCAACGGATCATGTGTCCCAGTATGTTTACACACAACATACACGTAGCTCGGTAAGTGCAGAATATACACAGTTGGAAGCATACATCTCAAAATGTTTCCAATGGCATAACATGAGCCCGGTCAATGCCATAATGGGGGTGCAGGGCATCTATATTACTTGAACTTGGCGACTTAAATAGGAACAGTTTAGTTTACAAGGAGAAATGTTTAAATTATTAGTTACTAAATAACTATTTTAAAGAGAAGGTTGAGTTCTGGGAAGAGGTGAAAAATATTTTTTGATTGTTATCATTGTATAATGCAAGTGTGGAAGAACATCATATAAAAAATGTTCCCTCAAAAGCATGGCTCTTCAAATACCTCAATATTCTAAATATGGCATCTAACAACATAATCTTTGGGACAGATTTTTATGCCACATGTTCGTGTAGTCCCATATATATCTTTCTGTGTACAGCGCTTGTAACTTTACCCAGACTGGGCCAAATTTCTGATTATTTTGAAGATTTCAGAACGTTGCAGTACACACCAATACTTATATCCTAGATGATCAACCTTTCCTGATAGATTACACAACGTTTCTTTCACAATGCAATCGCATGACCAGAACTCAACTTTATCTTTAACTATTTAAAAAGAGTTTCATAAGCAGTATCTTTTGACATTTGCATTAAGTGTGAGAACCTATACTGCCTGCTCCTCGTGTGTGTTTGTATACACTCCAGAACGTGACAGCCCAAACATGGCATCTAGCGCACACGTGCAGATCTTCACAGAAGTTTGCCCAACACGTCACATGACACCAGCCAATGTTTACAGTCCCTTACGAGAGCGCGCGATAAAGTGCATCGGGTTGCGAGGCTCTGATAAAATATGATAAAAGGCAGAGAAGGGTTTCGACAAATAAACACTGTAACCCAGATAACTTGCCTTTTATCTTTTTAAAATGCAGTGTTTGATTAAGCCTCTACAACAAGTTTTCCAGTATTTGATAAAGAGGCTACTCGATTTCTTGAAAATCGATAGAGTGGACTGGAATGTGAGCAAGTTCAAACTCTTGAAGTGAGGCTTACATAACATGTTATGATCCTTACCACGCAGGGTTAACAAATTGGCAACACACATACGTAGAACAAGGTAATCTGACTATTTCACTATTTTCTTAACTATTATAGTCTCATAAATACATACATACAGATCAGTAGTATTTTCAATTTATGACCAAATGACATGTTAGAATCTTCAAGTTAAATTCAAACTCCCTATTCATCCAGCATGATATGATGCAAGGGTCATTTGAACTCTTTCAAAGGGTTTTAAGTCAAGTTACATAGGCAATGATGTTGAAGCAATCACTCATAATAATATAAAAGGTAAGCTCAATTACAAATATCAAATCTGTATTACATGTATCTCCTTCTCATTCAGAAGTTTGGTAAGCCCTCGCCCCCCCCCCCCCCCTCTCTCCCCCACTACCCCAAAATTATTTTAAAAAAAACCCTTTTCTGTCAGATTTCCTTGATTTCAGTGGATGAATAAGCAATAATGTAGCATTGAACAGTCGTTCTCCTCAAGTAGTCAATCCTTGACAAAATTACAAGTTCATTCTTGGGAGGAATTCCTGATCAGTCTCTAATTTTCAATTTTGACTTCGGTTAGGCTACCAAACGTGAAGGACATCGACATCAAGGCCCTTAGGCAAGGCAGAGACAGCCTCTGCATTACCTTGACTACAAGTTCAAGATTTCCCACTTGATTTGATAATGGTCAGAGTTTCTTTGGCTGTAGTTGCATTGATTGAATTACTCGCATGATGCATCCCACATGCATCTTTAAATTTTGTTACCAGCCGCTTCTTCATCCATCCCTCACTTTTTTCTTCTTCCCGTTTGAACACCTCTCTGTAACAGGCAGGAGTTGATGACCTGACGCAGCTAGCCACTTTATATTGGGCACCTTGAGTAAAAGGGACTGTTCAGACTGCAGCTCCTTGCTTAGATCAGTCCTGTAGGAATCTTATAAACACTTGCACTGTGTCTCGATTCCAACCATATGCATCGCGGCACCTGTACGATCTGAAAATTTCCCACCAATCAAAGCCAATGTTCACAATTCTGTAGGTTCATTCAAAGCGTTAAACTTTGTTTCAGCAATCAGGGGGGTGTTTCAGCAACCAGGGGGTCACAAAACTTGTCATCAGTGACAAATGACAGTTTGTGTTATAAACTACTGAAATCCTTGCTTCTGATTGGTTATCAGAAGATTTGTCACTGATTTTTGTCATTCGTCATTGAAAAAAGGCTTTGTGAAACAGGTCCCAGATTGTGTCTCACAGAATGATTCAACCTTTTACAAGTAATGCTAACAGGCCCGCCGTGTCCTCCAGAATTGCTGCTAACTTAAAATTGATAGAATCGCATCACGTTCGCCATCTTCCCCTAAATGAAGAAAGCAGGAGAATCGCCTCCTCATCCTCTTCCCAAACTAATGGGTACTTCAAATGAGGGCCCGGATCTTCAATTGCTCGGCCCTCAGATGACAACAGCAAGGGCATTCTTCCTCCTCCTGCCCCCTCTGACCTGCATTTGGCATGTCCGTGAACTTGAGCGGTCACTCACGTAGACAGGCGAAGAAGATGTTACGATGTCGTGAAGTCATTCGTAATGATCATGCCTGGATGTGGGAACATCATATGCTCGCTGTATCATACAACTAACGATGTATCCATTCATCTTCATCATGCCTTCAGGGTGCACGAGCACAATCTCCTTGTTACCACATGTCTTCAATCGATGAGAATTCCTGTTTCTTCTTAGAGTGATGTAATGTTAGAAACCTCTTCATGCGGCTAACCCAAGTTTGTCCTATTTTTGCAGTTCTTCATGTTACTCACTTCTCCACGTTTCCATACATTTTTATACAAAAGTGTCTGTCAAAAAACAAGATACTGATTTTTTTCTTCAATTGATTTACTGATACATGCAGCACATCTCACATACATGTAACACATGAAATGAATACCCGAAAAGAACAAAATATATTACATCTTCAACTACATACCTGTGTGATGTTGTCATTGTTGTTAGTTTCTTCCAAAGTCTTCTTCTCTTTAAGCTTCTGTCTTAGAAATAATTCCTCCTAAAATGAGATGAAAAATGGGGATAAAGATGCACAAATTAATTGTCTGGCGGCAGTCAATCTGATATTAAAAATAAATGAATACTGGTAATTACCTTTTTTTCTTCAAAGAATAGATGTCATTTAAATACATTGCGTTTTTCCGAGTTGTCAAATTTGTGTGGATTTTCATGTTCTTATATTTCTTTGAGCCTAGTGCACATTAGTCATGTGGAGTTGGCGCATTATAAATACTCTATAATATCATTGTTATTATTATTATTATTATTATTATTATTATTATTATATCACATTTTTAAAACAACAAATATTCAATGACTGTACGCCTACTCAGTTCAATTCTGATCACGTTGATGAAGAAAATAGTCTAAATATAACTCATAGAGACGCATTGATAAAAAAAAGCATGTTAATTATGCATTAAGTTGTCTTCAGGAACTCAATTACCAGCATCTATTTTTGCAAAGATGTTATATATTAATAACACATGAACTGTCTATAACCCAGGAACTAACACATTGAATTGAAAAAATAGACACAACAACAGAAATAATTGAAAAATACTGAGAGCATAACCTCAGAATAGAATTTCAAAACTACATAGAGTAAATATATTTGGACACGGCTACAAGTGTATGTTGCAGCATTAAATTTGACTACAAGCCTACAACTTTAATCCATTCGCTTCTTGATTATTTTTAATGCATTTATGTCTAATAGTTTTACGCAAAGTTGAGAGTACTATTAAACGTAACTTGAAAAATACTATGAAAGGGTTTTATCTGTCCCTTTATTAACTTCAAACTGTAAACCTATCATAATCATAGCTATCCTAAGGCTAAGCATGAGGCAATAGTTGTCAAAAAGGTAGTGTGTGACAAAGTGCTTTGCCCTTTTTAGTGTTGGGACTTCAAAACTTCAAATAAGGGGCAATTATCTAAACTTTAACCAAAGAACAATAGGCCTCAAATAAAATACATCCATCAAAACAAGATACTTGAAACTTATATACCTCAAAAAAGATCATCTAACAGATTTTCTTCGTCCTAACTTTCATGAAATCAAGCCAAACCAGACCTTTTGCAAATATATCAAATTCAGAATCCGAGCCTTGACTTCCTATCAGAGTTATGGTCATTCATCCTTTTATTGTCATTCTCATACAAAAAGGTAAACTTGACCTAACCAATAAAAATCTCCTCTCCTTTGGAAGGGAGCAATAAATAAATAAACAGATCGTGACACGCTTTTGTCTTGAAGTTCACGGGCACCCGCCCCGCTGAGGGCCGCCGCCACCACGCTGACTGATCCCTTTAAATAGTTCCCTCGCTTGTCCATCATTGGAGGGTAAGCTTAAGGAATGTGCTCCTGTTTTGCCTGAGTTATGGCTCTCATCAATTAAGGTTGATGGACACGTCTTACAAGTAGCTTCATATGGGGGCATCAACTTGGGTTATTTTTAGAAGGGACATACAGTCAGTAGTATACTGCATGCAAGAGAACCGAATGGCTTCACTGAATGGCTTCAATGAAATTGCTTTTTTTGCAGGATGTATTTTTCAAACACAAATTCATGTGACATGGAGATCAAAGTATGTTATTTGCTATAAACTTGTTTTCATACAAAATGCTTTCTTTGAAATAACAACTTTTAAATGTTCATACAATAACAAGAACAATTCTCAGTAGCTCAATTAATTTCTTTTCCCTCTCTATATCTCTTTCTCAACATTCCTCCTCCTCCCTCTCTGTCTTCCTTCCCCCCTCCATCTCTCTCCCTCCATCTCTCTCCCTCCCTCACTTCCCTCTCTCCCTACCCTCTTTCCCTCTCTGTTTCTATTTCTCTCCCCTCCCTTCCCCCCTCCCTCTCTCTCTCTAACCATGCTCTAACTCTCTTGTTTGATTTTGTGAGAACTTTTATCCATTCATTAGACCCCAAGAAGAAACTCGCTAATATCTTAACAGATGTGCAGTCACTCACCCTAAAATCATAGCGGAGGCATAGAAATACATCGGCATCTGTTTGGATACTGCCCAAATCTCATGCATGAATAAAAATAGAATGCCGCTAATTTTATCCTATAAATGGCAACAATTAAACCAATGCAATAAAAGACAAATTAAAAAAATGTATGGCTTCATGATTGATGAAATTCATTAACCGAAACCTTCCTGATCTAAATATAAATCTCCCACCCACAGGGCCGTTTCCTTACTCCCCGCATTGCGGTGTCAGTAGTCTGGCTGATCGTTATTATATATAGAAATAGGACAACTTTGCTAAAAATAAACTCAAGAACTAATTAGCAGAAATATTCCTGCTAGGGGCGGTTTTCCAATTCTACCAATCAGATTAACAATGCCTAGTAGACTGATAGACTATCGATGCCTAATAATGAGGATAGAGCCATTTGCGCAAGAGCTGCATCTTTTACATATCATCTGCTGAGAGGCCGAAGGGCGCTAAGTCATAGGCTTAATACTCAAAATGACACAAATTGCTATCCTAGTATTATCACTCATACTGTGGGTGATAAACCTATTGAAATATTTAATAACCACAAAGATTCAGAACTAACTGTTATTACTGAATGGCTTTTTTAAGATAAAAGAACACAGGCCTCCATATCGTTTTAAGGCACACAAGAAAAATAGTCCCAAGAAACAAATACAATGAATAAACATATAGCAGAAACAGAATACATACGAGATGCATATATATGATATATTTTGGAAGAGTTGTACAAAGAACTTCTCTCTAGAGAGAGGGAAATGCATGGTTGCATACAATTTCCATTTTGTATTACAACTTTCCCAGATTCTACATCAAGTTCTGATAAAAACAATGACCTAACATCTGTTTTATTCAAGACGTTCACAACTTCACACACTGAAAATTCAATTATATGCACAATTTTGTCGTTCCCAAACTGAATTGGGTCGACTATAAAGCAATGGGATAAACTGTTAGCTTTCCAAGTGCAATGTAAATGTAGTTTGTATTGATTTACAGCTGTCTGTAATAGAGGGGGACAGGGCAGAACGATGATGACAATTTATGAGCAAACTGCAGGAGATTCCAGCTGCCTTGAAAGACTCCCTAGACAGTGTGAAAGCAATGCTAAAGCACTTTGACTGAGAATTTGTCATGGACGGTTCCGAGAAAAAAAACCATTGGCTTCATTTAAACTTTCGGCTATCCTCTTGAAAAATCATTCATGTCCTATCCCCCTTTTCCTTAGTTCCTTGAATGTCTCAAGAAGCTTCTCCTAAATGAGTCTAGGAGAGAAAAATTCAACATAACCTACAAAGTTATTTTTGGGGAAACAAAAAATTGTGTGTTTATTTGTATTAGTGACCTTCATGTCTCCGATATTTAAAGAAGGAATGTTCATTCAAAACACAAGCTGCATAGGGCCCACTGAGGAGAGAACCTAAACATTCTAACTTTAGTACGTACACTGTAGTATCCTTCAACTGTCCCTCTTCCCCCCTAAAAGATATAATTATAAGGAACATACCACAGCAGAGCCTAGCGTTGTTTTCCATCTTGGACTGCATCCACCCAGCTCAGGGAAGGGGTCTGGTACCTGTGCCTCATCCCCGTCGCTACCCCCACTGCTACTCTCGCTCTGCCCCCTCCTCGGGAACGACGAGCTGAGCGGGGCGGTGGCCACCGGCTCTCGCAGATCTTCCGGCATCGACTTGCTCCTCCATTCGCGGTCGAGGCGCGGGATGAAGCGAGACGTGAGGCTGTTGCTATGCTGGAGCTGATGCCTTTCATGATGATGATGATGGTGGTGGTCATTGACGACCTGATGATTGTTGCTATGGTTCTGGTTGTGGGGGGAGCGGGGCTGGGTTCTTGTGGGTGTGGCCGGCTGGCTGGCTTGACGACACATGTAGATACCGTTGAGACCGCCCTGCTGCGCAGAGAGATGGTTGTTTAATGATTCAGTGCTGGCCAATAGCGGCCGGTCTTCGTTGTATGTGGGGAAGGAATTCATGCCGTTAACTAGGGCATCCAAGTCCACGTCGTCTGTAAGAAGATCCAGAGAAGAAACAACAAAAAGTGAAAGTCAACAAATCAAATTTGCATCCGTGAATACATATTTCTGAGAAAGTAAACAATAAACTGACTATATCTTGTGATAAATACACTATTTGTACATCCATGCACAATATGAAATGAGCAATTCGTAGATAAGTCAGAACAAAATACATCAGGATTCAATCACAATATTTTCCTTTGCTTGAACGGATTTAAATGACATTGATAAAAAATGTGAGAGCACTCTTAAAATGTCAAAATCAAAAGATCATAATTATGGAAGATGTTTAAACACTCCCTCCACTTAGGTTTTCCATCGCTCATATATTATGTACAGACAACTCGACAAGATCAATAAACAGCGTGTTCATACCTCAGTGATTACATGTACAGTACCGGTATTTCCTTTTTAAATCACAGTCAATACCACACGAAACAGATTCCGAAGGCTCCTCGAGACCCTGTATATGTATTCTTCTTGAGAGAGCAGAGAAGAACTAATCTCCCTAATTCTACAGATGAAGCGATTATCTCCTTTGGCAGCTCATAAAAGAGTGGAATAAAGATACGCTGAAGATATAAGAGGGGAAAGCCTGGAGAGACGACGTGAAAGACGTTAGCATCGTCCACTTACCGCTAGATGTGTCTTCGCTACTGTTTCCCTTGCTTAGCTGGCCGAGCGCCATGTGATGGTCGTTAATGGAACACAGCGAGCCGCCCAGCCTACCGTGATACTGCGTTGACGTCTCCATAATCTCCATGGCAACGCAGAGATCTCGGGTGGCAAGGACTGACAGCTAAGAAGCCACAAATGAGGCTCTTCTGCTAATTATTTCCCGCCTCAACCTTACTGGATAGATAGAAGAAATAAAAAGGGGGAAAAAGAGGATAGATGAGAAAATGAAAATTGAAAATTCTCACATATCTTCCTTCTGTTTTATTATTCATTTTGGACATCCAGGTTTCATAATGACCAGGTTTCATGATAACCAGGTTTCATAATGACCAGCTTTCGTAATGACCATTGCTCCTAATGACAGGACATGACTTCTCATCTCATATTTCAGACAAGGATTAAAATAAGTTTTCTGGCTGCTAATTGGATGCCCCTCCCCACTGCAGTTTGTGGCAACTGAACACATTAGAAGTAATTATAATTGATGTGGCTTGTGACAAGCTGGCACCAAATTTAACAAAAAGCCCACTAATGATGATGGCGATGAGGACGAGGATGATGACGATGAAGAAGAAGATGATGATGATGATGACGATGAAGATGAGGATGAGGATGAAGATGAGGATGAAGATGATGATAACGATGAGGATGATGATGATGATGATGATGATGATGATGATGATGATGATGATGATGATGATGATGATGATGATTATGATGATGATGATAATGATGACGATGATCATGGCTTCTTGTATAGGGCTGGTGTCCAGTCCCGATGGGGGCTCATGGGTTTGCTGACTTTGCTCTGTAGATCGACTCACAAATTTAATGTTCTCTGTCAGTGTTTCAATTTAAGATTATTTTCCATCAGTCTTTGTCGGCATCATTATTACTCTTGAGCAAATGTTGTAGCCGTGAAAAAGGAATTGCTGACTTTCTGGCATTGGATTGTAAGACATAAAATCATTGTAAATGATCGTCTTATTCAGGTTGGCTTTACTACACATGCATACATGTACATGAAAGTACACTTGTACACCAACCCTAACATGTTGCAGTCCTGAAACATAAATGTACATGTAGATAGAAAACTAGAAAACATGTGTAAGGCTTCCCTTTAAAACTGGGACAGCCATTGAAATCTAAACGTCTTGGATAAATATTGAAACAAAAGAGTTTGAACAGAAACCACCGCTGGCTTCTGTCTCTGTCGGTGGTTGTTTCGGCAGCATAGCGCGGCTCTTGTCAAACGCTCGGCACCGACTACCTGCCAATCAACCTGTCTGCGGCACCCCTCCGAGAAACCAAAGAACACGAGATGTCCGCTGGCTAACTCTAGTCTAGCTCCGAGGAATCTGTTACTAAAGGTCCCATTCACACGAGGAAAAAGATTTTCAAACTCCTTGGTTGTATTCTACTAATTCAGTTCAACCCAACTCTGGGTCTAGGCTCATGTTTAACATCAGTGATAGATGAGCTTGATCTTGCTTCTATTCTACTGACAATTGTTGGAAGCACAACATGTAACACAAAGAGCACAGAAAAAGCGGGCGGTTGTTCACAGTATTTAGACTATCAGTGCAATATTAATCCTACAAGACTTTCAGCAAGTACTCATCATCAGTTTGTTTGATATTTTGTGGGTCCTCAAAACCCTTTTAGACTATCATAAACAATTCAGAACATTTTAGCCGTTTCTCCCAAATGTAATTTCATGTATAGAACTCAAAAGTACCTTTAAGTATGTGGCACATTAGTGTTTCATTCTCCAGTGGTGTTTTATCATTATGCAAAACTCACAGACCAAAACCATTACCACATTTCATTGATCATGACTCTTCATGTACAAGACTAATAAATTTGGCTACGGTACCTAAACATATTTTCAAAAATATTTTTATAACATTAACTCTTGCAGACAAAACAATATTTTGTTTCATTTCATCATCAATAAATAATGCAAAAAAGGTTTTTAAAAAGGTGGAAGGAATGCCAAGCACATTTTGAGGGGCTACAATTTCTTGAATTTGTAAAAAAAGTCAGGTGTCCCTCCCCCGGTGTATTTCCTTTTGTACAGTTCTACTTCTATTTCTATTCCTCCTACCCCCCCCCCCCCCTCCCCCACCCCCACCCCCTTGAAAAGAAATGGAAATGTCCAGTAGGCCTACAGTGTATATGTCTGATTCAGACAGCATTAATGAACTATATATCGACGGACATGACTTCTCGCTTCCGGAACATTACTAAAAGGCGTTCTCAATGTAAGTGGAGACTTTCGAGTGTTTGCGATCCTGTTCCTTAAAGATGAATGTCTCGCGCTCGCTCGTCGCCCCTCTCCCACACTCTTGAGTGCATCTTTCACTCCATGTCCGGTCTCAAGCACCTAGAAGATGGAGAAATCTGAGCGCTTCCATAGGAAGTGATTTCTTGGGTATCCCGACGTATTGTGTTAGTCCAAATGCATGTCTCGCAGGCAGTTGTTTGTGCCAAATTGTGCGTAGCCTACTAGCCTCGGTAACTTCCGCTCATGAATACATTGATGAGTTAGATGGGAAGATGAAGAGTGCCAAATGGCGGTGTAGAGGAAAAGGAAAAAATGTAAAGGGACAGAGAAACAGAGAGAGAAGACAGAAGAATTCAACAGAAGAAAAAAAATGAATCCATTAAAATAAATATATCTATATCTATAAAAGAGATTGAAATAGAAAAGGGGTCATAACAAAATGTCACTGGAATATAAACCCCAACGACAAGAAGTGAAGCTGCTATGCACTACTGATTCAGTATCTTCATTCTTCCAGAGTTAGATACATCAATGTACATGTACACTCAGGAGTATTTCCTGCCATTTTAAAATTTATATTTGGAGATTTAAAAAAATCTCAAAAGAAGAGGAACGGAATCAAACAAATTGAGAAAACTAAGCTTAGTGTGAACTGGGCATAGTGTGAACTAGGCTTCGTGTGAACTAGTGTGAATTGGGCTTAGTGTGAACTGGGCCATAAATCTACAAAGTCACCACAAGGCATGAATTACATGCATCTCCCCTCAGCCAAGGCGCCACAACGGAAGGAGAGGCAGATGGAGAGAGAGAAAGGGGATGGATATGAGCTAGAGCCTTGAGGGGGATATACCGGAAGCCCCTTACAAACCAGAGGAAATATCATATATGTACAAAGAAATGTTATGAAAGAAACATTTCTACCGGTAATCACCATATTGCAAAAGGAGTAAAGGGCCAACATTATTGTAGGAAGAAACATTGTATTGATGTGATGAGCAAAAAGGGCAGACCAGAGACATATACTTTATGAAATAAGGAACCATCTAATAAAACTCACATACATTATCTGTTTACTGATGGATATGATTATTCTAAAAATGAATGATGGAAAAGGGAATGATCTTGGAGAGATATAATGTCCTTTCAGGTTATAATATGCTTGAGCAGTCATAGGAGAATAGATTATGTCCAGTTTTTATTCAGCTGGTACTCAAGTAGAGCCCTGCCCATTTATACTGTAAAGGTACATGTACTTTATGTTTTTTTCTCCTCGACAACGGAGTGGACTCCTTTCTCTAACGAGTACTCGTTTGAAACAAAGCTCAAAGCTTCATTGTGCTAAACAAACAAGGTCTCATTATCCAACATTTTGATACGATAGATTGTCAGACCAAAGAAATCTACTTAAATACTGCTTTAATAATCATACA
Source organism: Strongylocentrotus droebachiensis (assembly GCA_035222895.1). Classification (NCBI taxonomy): domain Eukaryota; kingdom Metazoa; phylum Echinodermata; class Echinoidea; order Camarodonta; family Strongylocentrotidae; genus Strongylocentrotus; species Strongylocentrotus droebachiensis. The sequence continues at coordinate 152,501 of JAVYIG010002623.1, read as the reverse complement.
AGCATATTGTACGGCTCTAGTCGTCTGAAAAAGACGGTGTGATGGATACAAAAAGAAGCAGCAGCTTTCCGGCTGTGGTGATGGTGTTGGTAGAATACAGCTTACATTGCGAGCAAAGCAGGTTCAATGCCCTACAGGTCATTGCACTCCATATAGTTTGTCCACTTTCTTGGCCGGCAAATCGGTCATCGCATGTCGATGACCAAAGGATGACCAAAGGAATGGGGAGAGTGTTTACAAACATATGTCCAAGTAATAAGCCCGTTCATACTCAGGGAAATTCATACATAACTTGTTTAAGGAAACGTCATAAAATATAGAGAATCATTGTAGTGTGAAAGGGGCGTAATCGCTGGCTAACAACATAGTGGAATAAAGAAATGCTGTAGTTGTATAAAGAAACTAGTTGTCAGGTAAATTGACATGATAATTAACCTTTTATCAGTGCGCGCTCAAAAATGAGCCCCTCCTGTTTATACAGTTTTCATAAAAAATGATGTTCAGATTAAAGTAGGATCCTGATTGCAATATCAAGTTTCTGTTCGAAACAATGCTCAGACATGCATTACACTCGCTATAAAAGTAATACATTCAGACTGGAGAAAAAGATGGTATACATGTAGGTAGCTTAAAAATTTGGTACGGCTGTTCAAAGAATTTTGGTGATCCAAACAGGGGGAGAGTAATGAGAAGAGCTGATCATTATCCTATGGTCAAGCCACATATTTTTCCCCCTCTTTTGTGGTGTAGTTAGACACGTGGCTATAATTAACTCTCTGTGGTATAATTCCACATAAGCTGCATTTGGCAGAAGTTTCAATGAATTTTACAGTGTAAATGCCCGCTCTCGAAACATGGGTGAATGATTCCAGTGTTTTGGTCACAGGACACTCCTACGCCTATAGGTGTGTTTAATAACGAATGCAACCCTCCTTTCCATTTGCTAATATGTTGTTGTACTTTCAGAAGTCTAAACATCTAGCTAAAAATAGAAACATGTAGGTCATGCTTTTTATTATATCACTAGAAAGAGGGGCAATGAACAAATTATGATTATTATGTCTGCAGTAAAAGAAATACACCACGGTAAAGACCAAGCTCTGGAGAGCTCATTTTACAATCAGAATAGATCAATATGGATGCATTGAGTAATAATAAACATTAATATCAGTGAAAAGGTAACATTTTGAGTATACATGATTGTAGAACAAGAACATAATCCAGGGTCTCAATGAAAGCACATTAATGAAAAAGAAGCATGTAGTGGGCCTAATTTAGCATCACAATAGGCATACAAATAGGTTGTGACAAAAACCAGCAAATAAGAGATTTGTAAGATCCGCGAACTTTACGCTACATTTGGAACTTCCATATGCAGCGAGCGATTCATGCAAAGATACACGTACACCAAGCATCATCTACAGAGGGAGGGAAAGTGGTGAAAAAGAGATTTCCAAAGAAGAAAAAAATGTCCATTTTTCCAGTGATTCCTTCCAACCACAAGGTCACTGCCAAATGGGGAAGGCAGAGGGCATGCTGAGAATTCTCAAAGAATATCATAGGATATCGGAACGCAGGGATTCTCTGCACATCACAGCATGAAAAGACATTACGGAGGGAGGGTGCCTGCCTGCCCCGCTCTGGTTTTACGCTAGAATTTAGCTCCGTCAGAAAGCCAGAGATTTCTTCTTCCCGGATGTTGAGGGAAAGAGAATCTTGCCCATTTTGCATTGAAAATGGAACAGAAGTTGAGCTAATCAGACAAGTAATCAAAGTGGCATGCTCGATCTTGCATTCCATCACAAATACATCACCCCTTTATCCTTCAAAAAGATGCATTTGTATCAAATCAAACAATCTTCATTTCTCAAAACTAATCAGCATACATAATTATATCAGCATTGCAACTTTACAGACGAAACAACTTCACTTTATATTTGACCTAAAATATAGAGCATTATACCTTATATAAATATATCGCACAATTAAACTTTAAAAAAAAATTATATACAAAAATATTGATACTATCGATTATCATCATTAATATTTTCATCTAATTCATGCTTATTTTGCAGATACCATAATTTTAAAAGAATTTGTTAAAAGAAAGATGAAATATGGGGAAAAATCACTTTGAGGAAGAGGGAAAGGATTGAGTGAAATATCTATGACTTCCTCTTTTAGTAGAACTTGACTCTGGATTTCATTACGGCTTCTAAACCTGTCTTGTACTTCAATTACATGCGGGGGAAAGGAATGAAGATGTAGTTCAGGAGTCAAGGATCGATCGTAGATTCTATGGGATTGTGGAACTCTGCTTGGCCTTAGGGTTTCCTCGAAATACCCCCCTCGTTTGGAGGCAAAAACCTTTGTCAGTCGGTCAGTCAGTCGCTGTGCGTAACAGTGTTTGCACAGTGAGACTATACTGATGGTTTGTTTCATAGGCTACGTACTTTAGCAGCTCTGGACACAGCCAGAGACTGTTAAAGCTAGGCTCTAATCAAGGCTTTAGGAATTAACTGTGGTGCAGTGTCAAATCAGAGTCTGTGCATGCAGACTAATACCTCCCCACCTCGGATGGCAGTGATTTGGAGTAGAGACCTTTTTACTTCAATCTCATGGCCCGGTACCCCTTTCACAAATATACATATACATGTACATGTATGTTCCTATAATGCGCACCAAATTTAAGGGATTACCCATCACCTATGGCAACCAAGTGATCGATGTATTAAACCTATGGGGATTCGAGAATTCAATAGTCACAGGATTATCCTGTGTCAACAAACTCTGAAGTAGTTGTGTAAAAGAAACACAATTTTTGTTTAATACCAAAAAAATACAGGAGAAGTGAGAAATCAAGCTCTTGAAAGCTCCGAAAGAGTTCAGGGGGGGGGGGGGGGGTTTAAAAAAGAAAACATTCAAACAAATGGGAAAAAACATAATGTAGGCCCACATGAAGAAATCACTTCATGGAAATCATTTTTTATCATACCAAATCCCCAAAGAGCTCTTAATAACAAAACAAAACAAAAAGTTTTTGTTTCCTACAATGCATCCACACTAAAGGTAATCTGCACTTGTTCTGAATCAAATCTGGATAACATCCTTATATAAGGTTCATTGTGTTGAAATCGCAGAAAGGCAGTGTAGAGGGATAGTGAGAAAGAGCCTTTCTCTCCCAAATCAGCTTTCAGTACAGACAGTTCCTTACACAATGTACATTGAATTGAGTAAGAGATACAGTGATAGGATGAGAGTATGTAAGAGATTAAAAAAAGAGAGAGAGAGACATAAAGATAAAGAGAGAGAGAGGTAGAGACAGAGAGAGAAAGGCAGATACAGATACAGAGAGAGAGAGAGAGAAAGAGAGATGAAGAGAAAGGGAGAGAAGATATAGCGCCAACGTTCTTAAAATTTTCCTTTAACTAGGAGGCCGAGAAACGAAGAATGGAATCAGGGACTAACATGAACAAAAGGGATTGAAGCTTGAGTGATTGCTCAACGAGTTATTCACACAAAAAATGGTTACATGTTAGCATTGCTATTACTGCTTGAATGCACCTGGCGATCAGCGGAGATTAGAGCTGTGGAGCTTGGAGCAGAGGTTGCATGCGTTGTGTGTATTTGCAGGTTTACTATGAGGAACTATGAGGAGCTATGAGGGACTTGTAAGTTCCTGCTATGATACAGTGGATTGTACAGAATAAAGATGGCTAGAAAAAAGCTGAACTGAAGAAGAACTGAAGGAGAACGAAAGGAGAGAGAGAGGAAGAGAGTGAGAGAGAGAGAGAGAGAGAGAGAGAGAGAGAGAGATAGAGAGAGAGAGAGAAACAGACATACAGAGAGAGAGAAAAAAAAAAGAGAAAGATAGAAGGGGAGAGGCATATCACTAATGATTTTAGTTTGTTATGGGTTCCAAAATCATGAAAGCAAAATAGGGAAAGCCGGAGAGTAGGGGCCAATACAAAAAAAAAATTACAAGGATGGGGGGGGGGGGGGGGGGGGTGACAAGAGCCTAGTAGTTAATTTTACAGAAAAATATCAAGTTCAGCAATTGAATATCTCAAGTGACGAGTGAGAAATATTCCATAGAGCCTGGGTCAGAGTATGCATGGAAAGGAAATGTAAATAAAGAGCAGAACTGTGGAATGAAAAGAAGAAAAGGAGATAAATACAAATAAACATTACGATATACCGGTAGTGCCTTCAAAGTAGGAATGGTGAAGAGATAACAGGAGGCCATGAAAAAAGAAGAAGACAAGGACCAATAACAAAAAGATTTAAAAAAAAGAAAAGCACAATGAAAAAATAAAATGCAGTTCACTTCTAAACAACTTACCCCAGTTATACTTGATCAAATCCTGAGAAAAATTTGATCACATCCATACAAAATCCATTACGTGATTGTTGGCAACAAACATCAAATCCCACAATAAAAAAACTTGGCTTCCTGCGTGAGAATCGGGATGGTTCACAACCTCCACAGCGGAGCTGATAAACTCACAAGAGACAGGCCAAGAAACGGCTACGGGTTATCACCGTGAGAGTATAGGGTCCTCTAGCGATCTGCGATGTGTTTCCAATCAGCACTGTATAGTAAGTGAGCCAAGCTAGCTAAGCTAAGCCAAGGCAGTATCTTGCTACTCCTACTGGGTATATGTGCGTGTGAGCATATGACTAGGGCCTACGAGAGCATCAGCGATCGGTATACAACACCAGTAGATTCCAACACAGAGCACGAAGGCAGGAGGAGTCAATAGCAAAGCATGAGTGTTGAACGGACAGAGAATGAGAGTGAGGGAGAAGAGTATACACGTCCGTACAGCTCGGCGGTTCAGTGGCTTTCTGCTGTAGCTGTGTTTGAGTGAAGTTTGCAGATTATAGCTAGGCAGAGAGAGAGAGAGAGGGAGAGAGATGGATTGCGCTCAGTACACAGTCAAGGATTTAGCAGGGTTAGTCTTCAATTTCAGACCCTGTGCTCAAAACCTCTTTGACACTAAATGGTCTGGACAAATGCAATCCTGTATTCCAAAGTGGTACATATTTAGATCTGCACAAAGTTTTGACTGATTGATCTATTATTATTACTTAATTTGATTATTTATCTTTCTATTGGAGAAGGGGAGGATGTTGGGGAGGATGTTGGGGAGGATGTTCAGAAAACAATGATAAAGCATATGGTAAGCAGCCAGGGGACTTATGCCTCAACTGGTTAATACAATGTAGCTGATAGATGATTATTAGTATATGCACATAAACTCAATCTCGATCTCTGACAAACTTTGTAAAATTTTACATATTTCTATCACTGCTAACACAAAAGACTATGTCCAAGGTAGAGAGAGGGAGAGAGAGAGAGAGAGAGAGAGAGAGAGAGAGAGAGGGAGGAGGGGGGGGGGGGTGATAGGGGTGTCTCAGTGGGGCACTCTAGTTTGATGGTAATGCAAAGTGGCAAACCCCCTCAGACTGCCTATTACGCCGCCCTGCATGGGGCGTAGCCATAAAAAGAGACCAAGCAGATTGAGTTTGGAGTTAATGGCAAAAAAATTCCCAAAAAAGTAAGATGGGGAAAAAAAGTAGATCTGTAAATCCAATCAATGTCGAGTTTGGAATTCATCGAAAACCGTGTACTGAGTATCAAACAAATGTAAAAGAAATCGCAGTGTGAAAAATGAAAATGCTGGTGTTTGGAAGTGGATGAGCTTTACACATCCACAAGATAATCATGATGAACAATTAAACACATGTGCAGGAGGAAACAACAGGACAAAATATAAATTTTCATTCTCTTTTCTTATATGTTTGCCGAGACCGACCGCAAGAAGGGTGGTGGCTGGTGACCCAATGTAAAAAAGCTAGTTATATGTTAATCCTCCTCCTTATTGTTCCTTGTTGTTTATTCATCTTCTAATCTTCTTCTATTTCTTCTACTACCACTCCTTCTACTGCATCTTCCCATCTTATTTGGTCTACGTCTCTCCTCCTATCTCTCATTAAATTGAATTAAAAACATCTCTCCTAATCTTCTCATTTTCTTTCATCTTGTCCATCTTTGTCTTCTCGTTCCTGGTCTTTTTCTCATCTTCTCCTCATCACGATAACAGCAACATAGATTTGGTTGAGAGGACTCCTAATGATGCTTCTACAACGACAAGAGAGAGGATTAGATATGACAGGCCAAATTCCTCCCTCTTGTTTCTTCTTCTTCTTCTTTATTCATCTTCTTTATAATCTCCTTCTTTTTCTTCTACTACTCCTCCTCCTTCATCTTCCCCTCTTATTCTTTCTATGTCTCCCCTTCTACCTCTTATTCCATTTCATTCTAAATCTTTGTTTTAAATAAATCTCATTTTCTTGAACCCTGTCTTTGTCTTTTCCTCGTTCCTTGTCCATCTCTCATCTCCTCGTCACCAAGACGGCAACGGAGGAGGTTGAGTCGAGAGGAGGACTCCTAATGATGCTTCCACAATGTCAGGAGAGAGGATTAGATATGACAGGCCCAGCAGGACGAATACTGACTGACAAGTTCACAGTGCTGGGAAAAAAACTCTCTGATCTCTGGGCAAAATTTGGCAATGAATGCAGGTATCCAGCCTCTACCCCCGTAGCGGTCCATTTATGAAAATGTATCTCCTCAATTTCTATCTGCTTCGTCCTCTCTCTCTTTCTCTCTCTTTTTCTCTCTCTCTCTCTCTCTCTCTCTCTCTCTCTCTCTCTATATATGTATCTTTGTCTCTCCCACTCTCTCTCTCTATCTATCTCTTTCTCTCTTTCTCATCTTCTCTCTTTTTTCATTGTCTTCTCTCTTCTTCTTTTCTTTTCCTCTCACTCTTCCATTTCTCTCTCTCTCTCTCATCCTCTCTCTCTCTCTGTCTTTTCTCTCACCTTTCACTACTCCTATTCTGTCTTCATTCTCCCAGCTTTCTCCTACTACTAATTAAAAAGGCTTCTTTTCCCCTCCATCCTCTACTTCTCTCACTCTCTCACTCTCTCATTCTCTCTCTCTCTCTCTCTCTCTACCTCTCTCTGTCTCTCTTTCTCTCTCTCTCTGTCTCTCTAATATTCCAGTGAGTACATGTTCATCAAAAGCATCAACAGCGAAACCGATGCAGAGTTATAATACAAAACGGTGAAGATTTCAAATCTGAATCTTCAAAGCAGTGTGTCATTCATGTGAGCTGTCGACCACAGGCTTCCAACAGACTCAGCGGCCGGCGAATCGGAGTGGACAAGTCGAATCCTCGCAAATTATCTCCTCCCTCCATCATTCCCGTCGTCACCGTGGAGACGAATGACACTTGAGGTCTCCAGACTCAGTGGGCAGTGTTGACCAGATGGCCGGGCAGACTGGTGGCTAGGGGTAGGGGCCGGTAGGAACGCTGGTGCCAGGGGAGCGCCACTGTGGGGACGTGAGAGACGTCCATCCTGCCCGTTATCTCCGGCTCAGAAACGATATCTCTTCACCACAGAAGCAGTGGTGTAAACCATAATAAATCCTGTGGAGCCAGTTTCACTTGCGATACTCTTGTCTAACTTTATACATCTGGGAATGTGAGTTGGGCTAGTCGACATCTCTCTTTCTTCACTCATTAAGCAGTCTATCTTATGAATCATTTAGATCTGAACGAGGATGCGATGGTTATGCAAACACAGGACTGGAGACATCTTGACAGACACTTGTTTTACGGTGACACATCTAAGCTTATTAGCAGCCTTATGTTTCCTAATGGGAGCTGTGTGAATAACCTTATTGTCTTTATAATGCATTGTTCAGATGTGAACACAGGACTGGGTATGTCTTGACAGGCACTTGATGCATGGCGACACATTTAAGCTTATTAGCAACTTTATGTTTCTTTATAATGGATGTGTGAATGACCCTATGGTCTTTCTAATGCATCTTTCATATGTGAATAGAGATGCGCCAGGTTATGCAAACACAGGACTGGGGTTATCTTGACAGGCACTTGATGCATGGAGGCAGTTAATTTAAGCTCACCGGCAGCCTAATGTTTCTAAATAATTGATGTGTGAATGACCCTATGGTCTTTCTGATGCACCTTTCAGATGTAAATGGAGATACGTCAGGTTATGCAAACACATGACTGGGTACGTCTCGACAGGCACTTGATGAGCCGAGACACATCTTCAAGTTCTCTAGGAGCCTTATCAAGACAGGGCCGATAAAAGAGGAGATAAACGAGATTTGCTTATCCAGGAAACAGGGATGACTGACAAGTCATATATTGGCTGTGGCTAGTGCTAGTCTGTTTCGACTAGACACGAAAGCCCAAGTAAAACAAACAAACAAACAAATGCATTTATAAGCAAACGACAATCTCCCCCCCCCCCCACCCCCCACCCCCCACTTGATCGTAGAAAGAAGCCAGTTTCAATAAACAAATCATTAGTTCAGTCCATTTTCTTAACCAGTTGAATACTATCTCCAAGATTACTTGGGGCTGGGCACCGCAGGAAACATTTGCTTTGCCAAAATCTCATTGCAATCAACAGGTTAAAGTCTGGGAAATGTTTTGATAGTATTCCATAACTGTGGAATGAACACCTCTCCTGAAATCCAACTCTATTCTTTGTTGAATGCAATATATTCACATACATCGATTATAAAGTATCAAAACTGCCCTGGAGAAAATTTCTGGAAAGTTGTTGTCATTGTGAAATGCACCTACCACGTGCGTGTCTTCATTCTTTCCAAATTTTCCACAGCTTATTTTCTCACAGTCATAGAGATATTTACTGCAATAACCTAGCTTATTTTCACCTGTAACTTAAACTATTTACAACCCAGATAAACATTGAGAAACATCAGCTCTTATCGTCGTAAACATGATGATTTGGAAACAGAAGATGGGAAAGGGCTACGATAAAACAAACAATCTGAGAACAATACTTCATCTCCACATCCATATATTTTTATTTGTTAAAGGATGTTCCTATCTAGATTACAAATCATTTCGAATCAGAATAAGACAATCTGAGAGAGAATATATGTGAGAATTAAAATATAATGACTATTAACAGGTTCAGAATATGTAAATTTTAAGTTGGCAAAATTGGTGATCTAACTTGATGTAGTCCACAACAATTCTCGTTTGCATTGTCTTACATTTACCTGTGCGCAAGGTAAGCGATCGATTCTGTGTTGAAGAATATTCTGGTTCTAAACATATGATATACTGAGACAGTCTGGTTAACATGATAGTATGCCAATATACAAATATATGTGAGCCTTCAAATAAAGTGGGCCTGGGTCACGACTGATTTATACAAAAAAAAGAGATATTTAGAGTTAGTGAGAAAAAAATTGCTTTTTAAAATTCCAAAGAGTCATGATATCTCTTGGCAGGCATTAGTTGTAATTGTATATTCTTGACTATCTCACTTGGCAGGATAGAACATTGCAGACATTGTGAGAATTACATGTTGAAATGTTTTGAATGAAGAAAAAGTTCATAGTACATACAAACACGTGTAGATTTCTATCAGAAAACATTTCATATTTTCGTAGTTTAGATAGTCACTTATCACTGACTCAATTTCTTCAATGAGTTGTGGGAAACAAATTGTTTTTGTTGTTGTTGTGAAAACAAGCGTATCACTAGTAGAAACATATCTTCATCCGATGTTGTGTACAAATAACAGAAATTCATCATGTTTCATTGTTTTGTTTCACTACAGTAAACAACAATATATAAAAATACAACAATCACAGGATTCTCAAATTACTATGGTGATCATAAATAAAACAAATTAATCACAGATTAATTTACAGAAACAGTTTGATTTCAGATTTGAAGATAGACGAAGAAGAAATATAGGTACGACACATGTAGTGGGGGGGGGGGGGCATGAATTGGAATTGATTATTCATTGGACATCGATCACCAGGGATTTATAATGGCTTCTCAACGCCCTAACATCAAGACAGTTCTATTCATAAATAAAACATTTACAAATATCTTGGGAAAGTAGCTTTATTAAACAGACTGGAAGGTTGAAAAAGGTTGACAAAGCCTCACTTCTTTTTTTTTTATAGCGATCCTAATTCTCATTATTCTGGGTTGTTTTTAAATTTGCACTGTATTATACTGCAAATTTTTAAAATTCATATCTAGTTCATGTATTCACCTATGTATTCTAATGTATTTGCTGGAATTTAATTGAATTAAATTGACAAGAAACACATGTATTACACTTATTATACCTGTATTTTTTTAAGACGTATGTATTTACCTATGTAGTATGTATTCAAATGTATTCGCTGAAATTGAAATCGACTTGAATTGACAAGAAACACATTTACAACACATACATTCATATGCATGAGGGCAGAAATGTGAATTCATAATCTGATCAATGCAATTATTGAACCAGGAATTAATAATGCCTTATCAGGTGCGTGCAGCTGCTAGGCAGCAGAGGAGAGGAGAGCCAACCCATAGAGACCCCTGGGCATCCAGGGTAGCCAGGCCAGGGCAGTCATTACACAATGAAAACCCTTGCATTCAGGTCATTCACACGGAGCACACGCAATAGGCGTGTCTGCACTATCTCGAGATTGCCAAATATCCAGCTATTTGAATTATCCCGATCGCAAACTATCCAGCTTATTTGCGTCTTCATTAGAACGAAGTAGCAAATTAGCTGGATAGTTGGTCGGGATAATATCCCAAGATATCTCGGTCTAGTTTGCGGTTTTGCGGTTTTCAGTGCTTACTAGTTGTACTAGCGCGGCGAGGTCAGTGCGCTGAGCGGTATAGATCGCATACTGCGCGAGGAAAACCGGAAATCGTTGTGCATGATGGGATCGGGATATTTGACTCCGTACTTCGGTCTAATGAAGACGGTCGCAAACTATCCCGCTAGTTGGGAAATAGTGGGATATTTTGCAAACTAGACCGACATATCTTGGGATATTATCCCGACCAACTATCCAGCTAATTTGCTACTTCGGTCTAATGAAGACGCAAATAGCTGGATAGTTTGCGATCGGGATAGTTCAAATAGCTGGATATTTGGCAATCTCGAGATAGTGCAGACACGCCTAATAAGCAAGCAAGGTTAAAAAATCAATCCTTTGATCCGGCAGACATAAATTTATAAAAATCAATTTTGAGGACCATGAGCAGAATATAAACCGGAGGAGGGAGGGTGGGGTGAGGAATTATCACCTATAAGTGAGATTTAGACAGAGTTTTAACAAAATCCCTCCCTTTCTTTAAATTTACTGACAAGGTGACTATTCACAGTGCTCTAAAACCAGAAACTGTAGCATGCATGACATATTTCCTACATTTATTTTTGTAAGTGGTTCAGAACTTCAGATCCACTTAAGTTTCATGCCGTGAAATAAATATGAATCATGATTTGTTTCGCTGAATTAGAGCAATTTGCAAAATGTAATTGGTGTGAAAATTGCCATTTTTTACAATTCAAGAAAATTACTGGGTCTATAAAAAGTGAAACAGTTGGTTTAAGATCTAAACACTTGGAAATACATTTGTTTGGGAAGATAATAGGGTAACTATAAACCTTCTTTGGACAGACAATCAGTTAATGATATATGTATCGATGCAATTAAGGCTGTGGAACACTTTGTTTTAAGATATCAGCAAAAATGTTGATGGCTTCACTTTTAGTGCCGGTGTTCGCTTCTACTTGGTGCTCATGGCACTGAAAAAAACCATTTGTTATATCCTGCGTGTGAACAGGTTAGTAAGAATCAAATTGTGATGCATATCTCACTTTGTGTCTAGTGTGAATGAACCCATTACCAATAATGGCCCAGCAACCAAACTGCATTATCGCTAGTTTCAGAGTTTATTATCAAAGCACTTGCCTTCTGATAGAGCTGGCGATGATGAACAAATTATTCTACAACACTCCCTGGGAATCCAAATCGAGGTCAAAGATATGGCAGGGATAAACTTGGATGTAAACTAATGAAAAAATGAATAAATCTGGTAAGATGAGATAATGATATCTCTTCAAATATTCAGATCATTTTCAACTAATTTCATGCATAAAATTTTGAAGATAGTTATACAGGCGTGTAGCATTGCAAGTTTTAAAGATAGTTTGTGAGTCATCCTTTTGTTTCTTTCAATAATTGCTGCACGAGTCGTGACATGAGTTTTACTGCGTGTGAGTTTCTACAAGCATTGCTTGAGAAGTCCCCCAAGTCCATTGTGATCGAATTCTGAAGAACCCGGGAACTCCTACAAACCTGTAGCAAAGTTAAGAAACCATTCAATCTCGATACTGATGAATCAGAAACTATCTTTAAAACATTCAATGCTACACACCTGTATAATTATCTTCAAAATTTCATGCATGAAATTACTTGAAAATGATCCAAATATCTGACGAGATATCATATATTATACATGGAGACCTGCACAATGTACACACAACCACAGCTGCATGTATTTCCCACGCTATAACAAACTTTTTGATGGAATATTTCTTCCATGGCAGGCTGGCAAAATGTCAAAAATGACAGGCTCATTATCGCTGGTGCATATATCGGTTGATAGGAGAATAATATGCCTTCTATAACAAGATAATGACATATCTACGTAGCCTTGTGCAAAATATGCCATACAGTCAACTGGACAGACACTCATTAATTGCAAAGAAACCCTATTTAAGAAGGATTGTAAATTCCGCTTTTTTGCTGGAGGAACTCTTATAAGATTTATAAAGGGAAAAAAATACATCAGACATGGTTTTGATATTTATTCTTTGCATTTCTTATATCTGATAAAAAAATGTTTATTGCCAAGGACCATATACTTTTAGCATACAGGTATAGGCCCTACATGTAGATGGTCCGACATTCAAACACTGGAAAGTAACAAAGAACACCAACTTCTGCAAACCCTGTACAATCCTTCCTTGCTTCTGCATTGGAAGGGAGGGGGAGGGGGCATGAAGGGGTATTAAGATTCAATTACATCCATACGAATTGATACAGACTTCCATCTCACTCTCTCTCCCCATCTCTCCATCTAATTTCCTTCTGAAACTAAATCTCCCTAGCCTAAATATTAATCAGAGGGACTGTAACGTGATGGGCCATATCTCCCCTCGCACGGGAGGACCACCGACCCAGATCCCAAGACTTTAGTCCGGCCCTGCACGAAAGGGGATTTGGATCCAAATCCAGGACTCCAATTCACACCTTGGAGCATATTTTTACAGGTGTGTACTTCAAAGGCTCACCTGCCTGGTGAGAGTAACGGGTGTGGTTCTGAGGAGGTGGGTTGGATTCATGACAAAATGTCACAAGTAACAAGAACACAGTTTTCCCCCTGTTTTTCATACATATGGCTAATCTCAAATGTTAGGGGTTAGAGGAAGACTGTTTGTTTGTTTAGAGCCTGAAATATGTTAACTTGTATACTTTAGAACAGAGTTTTAGTGCCCTCATGGCTCTGAACCAAAAAATCTCTCCTATGAAAGTTTTCCAACATTTATATAACAAAATTTGTGGTGATTCTGTTGCTTAGGAAGACACAAGAAACCTTTCAAAATAGGCCTTATAGCTGATACATTCTAATTATGTAATAATGCAGGGAGGGAAATTGCAGCTGCATTTGGTGTTCTGTAATATACCACCCTATGATATCGACTGCACATCTGCTGAACGCCACAAAGGCATTCACTCATGTCAATCATAATTGAATTAACACCCTTGTAGCTTTCGGCAAATCATATTGTCAACACATATGTTCATGAAGTGTCTTGTCTTTATCAAGGTCCTTTTTACTCGTTATCAAAATATTAAGATGTTACTTGCTTCCTTTTTGATAGGGTATGGAAAAGCTCTGTACTGCGACTTCTGGACTGACTATGAAATATTTTGTATTGTCAATAACATTGTAACATTCATATGTCAGCCTTAAATTAAAGGAGAAATAAGTAATAGAGAGGGAGGGTGAAGGGATAAGGGGAGGGAGAGGGAGGAGGAAAGAGAGATAAATGATGGAAAGGAAGATACAGAGAATACGGGAGGGAGGAAGAGAGAGCGAGAGGGGGCGAGAAGCAAGAATGAGAGAGTGGTAGAAAGTGAAAACAAGGAAAAGGGAGTAACGGTATGAGAAAGTGACATAGGCAAAGTGGAAGAGAAGACATGAAAAGTTGTGAAAGAACGAGAGAGAGAGAGAGAGAGAGAGAGAGAGAGAGAGAGAGAGAGAGAGAGAGTGGAGAGAGAGAGAAGAGGCATAGAAGGAATGAGTAGAGAGAGAGAGAAGGGCATAGAAGGAATGAGTAGAGAGAGAGAGAGATAGAGAGAGAGAGAGAGAGAGAGGGAGGGGAGAGGGTGGAGAGAAGGGGCAGAGAACAAATGAAATGGTAAAGATAGAGAGAGAGAGGGGGAGAGGGTGGAGGGGGTAGAGAGAAGGGGCAGAGAGTAAATGAAGGGGGTAGAACTAGAGAAAGAGAGAGAGAGAGAGAGAGAGAGAGAAAGAGATGGAAATCAATACATCTGAAGTCTCCCATGCATCAAGATGTATCATAGATCAGTAGTATCCTCTTTCTCTGTATCCCTGCTATTTCTTGGCAGGCGTTCACTTTCCACCTAGCTTCCATTACCAAGTGAATTAGATTACGGAATAGTAGTTGGAATCTGTTTTTCTTTTGAATTACGGTGAAATCAAGCTCCACTTGTTGACCTGGAATCACGTTGGCTAACCACTTTGCAGCAGGGTTAAAATCGTAAGAAAATAGAACCAATTAAAGGAGCACGTTGCCTTTCTTAATTTAAAGCTAAGCTAAACAGGAATAATTCATGAAAACCAAACACTATGCGGTAAAGCAGAATGTCATTACTTTTTAAAATAAAAGTGCCAACCACTTTCTACCCAGAGCTAAAATCCAAAGAGAACAAAATACAAGGAAAGAGCACTGTTTCTCCCTTCTTTTAATGCCACCCTAGAATAATTCATGAGAAACAAATACTGCTCTCAAAATGCAATGGCGAAAGTGACTACTGTTTGGGCATGGAGTCTCTTCTTATCTCCATGGTTTGAGTCTTTTAAGAAATAAAGTAGTGCGGGCAGTTCTTTCCAGAGAACATCCAGATTGAAATTTCAAGGGTAAGTGTTCCACTAAATAAGATTATGCTTTGTGCTCAATGATTGATTGCATTCCAGCCCAATACTAAAGCCTAAAGGGCACTTTTTAGAAATAGGGGTGGGGGAGGGGCAAAATTGGAAAAAGCCCCATGTACCTCCATTGCAATGCTCCTTTTATCTTCTGTTCTCTTGCACGTACGCCAGCATATAACTACAAGAGAGTCGATGTGAATCACGTAAAAGCATGGGGAGAATGTGATGGGATGTGATATCACACAAAAAGCCGACATTGGCCCTCAATTCAGCACATACCTTCCCCCTGAATACAAACATCATCCGCTGAGCACCAGAAGGGCATCTAGTCATAACCTCGCATGCAGAGTTAAAGCTTTTCTGGCTCTTAACATGACACGATCGCTCTTCGATTTCTCATCATCGCACCGCAAATATGCTCCTCTCCAGAAGCGAATGACAGGGACAAAAGTGAAAGAGAAATAAGCGAAAATGGATCTTCTATCTCACGAAAGGGTAATAGGAGAGGGGTAAGACTTCCCCTATTATACAGGTAGGGGTTCAATCTCAGGCCAAGAAGGAAAACCCGATGATATATGGAGGGGGTGGGAAAAGTGCAACGCACTTTCGAGACTCCCATGCCAATTTGGTAAGATAATGGGAGCATCTTTAGTGGAAGATCCTTGCTCTATTATCACCTCGCTCTTTTTGTCGAGCTCTTCAACCAGTCTCATGTTCCCCTTCTGTTTTGTTTCATTTACAGTACACTTTTTTGAGGGGAGGGGGTCAAAAGTTCAGTTTTGCACCCCTAAAATGAGAGACACAAGGCTCTGGTCTAAGGATCGTGTACAACATGTATATGGAGGTGCCTAGTCTGCAAATACAAGACTCATCAGTTTTACCATGGACCTTTTTTCGTAGTACTCCAACTTGCAATTTGTATTACTCAGATACTTAATTTTATTAGGGGGTACATTCAGCTATTTTGAGCTATCACCTACATTTACAGATGTAGTTAAGCAAAATTTAGAAGAAAGAAACTTTTAGAAGTACTTTCTTTAAGTTATCAAGTGACATGATTTCTCAATATGGCTGAAGAAATGCATATTCTGGCATCAGTTACATATAAATAGCATGTTTTGAGATACAATTATTTAATTATTTAAGTAATCTACCTGAAGGGTTTGGGAAACAAAATCTAAAAGTAATGATATTTTTGGAGGACAATACAAGGTACAGTACTTACATTACCCAAACTCAATCCATTAAGTTCATAGAGTGCTGCTGATGTATGGTCTACACCGTCAGCACAACAAGAAATTCATCTTAAATTATATTTCCCATTAAAAAAATATCATGAAACTTTTCTTAATATATATATATATATAAGAAAGAAGCAATATCCATTTTCTTCTTACCAATGTTCCATTACGAACTCAATACAACCATATCACGTTTCTCTTGTTTATTCTCATTTATTATTACCCACATTTGTGATTTCTACATCTAACAGGTGGGAAATTCACTAAGAATAGACTGCAGAGTTTCCCCCTTGGCCATTACTTTCTGACAAGCCAATCAATTAAAATCAATCAGTACTGAAATTCAGAGGCTTGACTGCGGAATATTCCTATTCCAGGTGTTGTAATTTTAGATATGGGGACCATTTTGGGAACCTGGTATAAAAATAATAACATAAACATTTCCGTGACCTAGAATAAACATGCTATTTCTAAAATGAAGAGAGAGAGAGGGGAAGGACGGAGGGGAAGAGGGGAGGGACGGAGGGGAGGGACGGAGGGGAGGGACGGAGGGAGAGAGGGGGGAGAGAGAGAGGGGAAGGACGGAGGGGAAGGACGGAGGGGAAGGACGGAGGGAGAGAGGGGGGGAGGGAGAGAGGGAGAGAGGGGAGGGACGGAGGGGAAGGACGGAGGGGAAGGACGGAGGGAGAGAGGGGAGGGAGAGAGGGGAGGGACGGAGGGAGAGAGAGGAAGGACGGAGGGGAAGGACGGAGGGAGAGAGGGGAGGGAGAGAGGGGAGGGACGGAGGGGAAGGAGAGAGGGGAGGGAGAGAGGGGAGGGAGAGAGGGGAGGGACGGAGGGGAAGGACGGAGGGAGAGAGGGGAGGGAGAGAGGGGAGGGAGAGAGGGGAGGGACGGAGGGAGAGAGGGGAGGGACGGAGGGAGGGAGGCAGAAAAGGAGGGAGGTAGGGAGGGAGGGAGGGAGGGTGGGAGAGAAGAGAGAGAGAGAGAGAGAGCGCGCAATTTAAACAATAGGGAAAGAAACAGAAAGGTAACATTTTCTGATCATCATCATTATCATTATCATAATCAACATCATAATCATCATCTCATCATCACTCTGATATAGGCCTATGCATACAAAAGGATCAACCTCAGATACCTGTAACACATATTTCGAACGTAACCCTTATACAACAATAACTTTGATATTTTACAGCACAACAAAATATTTTTGTACAAAGAATTAAAACCATATGATGACGTAGAAACAGCTACATGTACATTTGGGCTCTTATGACTCGAACCTTTGAATGTGAAGGAATCGAGGAGCAACGCACACATCTACCAAGATGGTTTGCTCCCCTTCTAAAAATAGAACCCCACTGGCATCTGAATACCTGACCCCTTTGTATACCCGTTCTACCTCTGATAACAAAATATTTAGAAACGTCCAAAGAATTTCTAGAAGTAGTAGTAGACGTCAAGCCGCCCTGCAACACGTCAGATTGATTCACGTTTGGTTCCTAGCTGTCACAGGGGCGTGATGGCTTTCCAGGCAAGTCCTCTCGGTGGCGGCACTTCTTCTCATCTTTTTCTTGCGTTGGACGGACCCCGAGGATTAATCGCTCTACCAAATTAAGTCAAGGTCTGGACGAAGCATTATGGTTTTCTTTGATGTGGTGCTTTGCTCATTTAATTTTACTTTTGCGAAGTGAAATCTGAAAGGTTTGGGGGAGAAATGGAGATTCCATGCTTCCTCCAGTGCCTCCAGAGTGAGTTTTCTTTCAACAAACTTTAGTTTAGCTGGAGATTTCTTTGATACACTCTCTGACAGATTTAGAATCAAATCAATCGGTAAATGAATACAAATCAAGATGGGCTGATTTAATAAGGAGTATAATAGTAAAGATATATAGCCTAATGCCATAAAAATAGAAACACATGAAGCCATGCCAAGAATTTATATATGGTAATGGCATTTTCAGTGAAATGTTAGTAAACTCCAAAGGTTCTTTAAACAGATTCACTATCAGAATTTAGATGAAAAAAGGGAACCCTGAACCCCTTTCTCTTCTTGGGTATTTTCTAGTACAATTTTTTTTATAGTTTGATATTTTTAGAAAAAGTTTCTTGTTCTTGCAAAGTACGGAAAGCTTTAAGTGGCACTGGTTAATTTTATAATCATTTTATAATATAATAATGACTTTCTGTGCCCTTCAAATTCTAATCAGAGCTAAGTCAGTTCACACACACACACACAGAGGCAGATTTTAAATGTAAGAAATTTACTGATTCTGTTTCATGCAAATAAGAAAGGATTCACAGAAAAATAAATACAGTCAAACCTGCTTTGGCGACCACCTGTCTATAAAAACCATTTTTTTCCTTGAATATGTTTTTTCATTTCAACCTGTACTAAAGGGACCTGTACGCAAAGACCACCTGCCTATTATGACCACTTTTCATGTTTCCTTTGAGCTGTCAAATATCTCAAAAAAAGCTCCCCCCACCCCTCCCCATTTTTATAAATTTTTGCTCATTGGAAATATTTCAGCTACCATGTCCGAAAAATTTGGTCTAGCAACCCCCCACCTATCCACCATGGTCTACCACTATCCATTAGAAAGTACAGAGATAGAACTTACCAGAAATACTGTTTAAAATCCTCTGTTAAATCCCTGATATATAAAGAACGATGTACCCTGTACCTGTTAGGAGATAAGCAAGAAAGAAAAATAAATTATTTTCACAATATTCTTAAATCAGTTTTCAATTTTCTGCTGAAATTATATATTCTCCTTAAAAAAAACAGCTCATACAAAGTGTCTACAATTTCTCTCCTTGAGCACATTGTCATGATCAAAATACCAACAAAATTATCAACTTATATAACTTTACTAGTATAAAAATATAATGTACTTGCACTGTTTGGTTGCTGCTATGGTAGTGAAACCTTACAAAAGTTGGGTTCTTTTAAAAATGCATACAAATTCAAATTGGGCGATTCGTAAACACAGAAAAATTGAAGATTGATTTCAAGATAAATCTTTGTTCCATGTGTACATTCCTTGGCAACACCATCTACTTCAGAGAACTTGTAAAGCCCTTTGTTTCTCCAAATTTTCCCTTCTTGGTTGACCTTTTAACACACTTTGAAATAATAACAAAATATTATACTATTGCAAGGTATGTCCCTTCTGGCGATGGAAAGGAGAGAAGATATTCAGAGTATTTCTATCTTATCCTCCACAGAGTAGAGGGTAGGCAACTGACAGATGTCTAGCAGGGGTACAGGTAAGTACCCTCCACCCACAGGTACAGCGCCGGCGAAATCTTGTAATCAATGTTATTCTTTCAAAAAGTGATATTTAAGCTACATAACTTTATACTGTAGCAATTGATTGACTGTGAGCAGATATGCTGCAGAACTGTGACAGTTGTTATATTGCTAACAGGTTTTGTGAAACAGGACCATGGTCTTTCCATGAAGTGTTCTAACTTGACAGCCAAATATTCCACCAATGGTTAGAGTGGAATGTAAATTATGCAAACTGTAGTGGACAGGTTATATAGGAAGAACACCCCCCCCCCTATTCAGGTGCAACAACTCCTCCCTGAATGACACCCAGTCCCTCCAAGGGGTGTAAGCGATCCCCCGACCCATAGCCCTCCTCGTCCTCCCCCCCCCCCCTCCCCCGTGAGTCCAAATCTCATCACCATTTCTCAAAGATGACAATCTCTAGTCAAACATGTCTTGCGGCAACCTACAACACCTCAATGGAATTCCTTTAGCAAGTACACCTGCAGCACGAGGCCCCCTGCACTCCATTCTCCTTCAACGAGATAGAAAATCAAACACGACTTGTGTGAGCATTCCTCTCTGTCTCTATCTCTCTCTATCTCTTTCTCTCTCTCTATGTCTCTCTCTCTCTGTCTGTCTCTCTGTCTGTCTCTCTCTCACAAAAGAAGTTGGCCAGAAATTCAGGTCCCTGACAAGAAACACTGGCAAATTCACGGGACCTTGGGATGGCAAACTCACCAAGAGGGTGCTCAAACAAGAGGCTTTTCTAAATAGCTAGCGCAAATAGACTTTTGTTCTCCTGCCCTTTCTTTGCTCAGTCACAAAGGGCCACTCAAGTTCAAAAAGCTAACAATTAAGTTAGTAGTTTGTGTTAGAAAGACACTTGCTTGGATAGAAAAGTTACACAACGGAGGCCTTTATGTGAAGTGACTGCCAGTCTGTGCGTAGGGTCCCTTTGATGTGGGGGATCTTGGCAGCAAGAAAAGAATTTTAAGAGAGGAGAAAGAGGGTGAGAAAGAGAGTAGAGAAGAAGAGGGGAAGAGAGAGAGGTAGAGAAACAGAGGGAGAGGTAGAGACAGACAGACAGGCAGAGAGAGAGAGAGAGAACGAGGGGGGGGGGCATGGAGAAATCAGGCAACATTTTTACTCAAAGACAGAAGTAAATGGTTCATGTAATACTGTACATTCCCCAAAAGAAATTCCCAAATGAAAAGATATGTAGGCCTTCTTATAGAATAGTTCATTTGTCAAGGCAATTTCTTCTTTACTTTAGAAAATTATTTACAAACAGACATCTCATTATCTATTAAACAGGAGAAAAAAATGAAGCAATATCCAGGGTATGTCTGTAATGCAATGAAGGTAATTTCAGATTTAGGTCGTTCTTTATCACCTCTTCTAAGAGTGGGATGTGCTTGATTCACATCAAGATCTCATTAACGAGCATCACCATGGCAACCGCATCACCTAGAGAGACAGATGGAGAGACAGACGGAGAGACAGACGGAGAGAGAGAGACCACTAATGGCCAGCTGATGAGCCATCAAGTCACATAATGGTCATTAGTACTGGGTAATGATCCTGATGAAGGCTTCCAATGGTGCTCGCTCGTTATGCTGCCCTTGTGTCGGTTGAGTTCATCTGACAAAAAGGTTGCATCGTATCGAGGGGGGGGGATGGAATTTGCAATGCACGCCTCATTTCCTAATGCCTGGAACATCTTCACAAGGGATTTCATGCAGGGAAGGTGGGATTGCCGTGGTATCCCCTAATTTGCATAGATGTATATCACCCGACACCTTGCGAGGCAGCAGGCGACCCAATTTGGCACCAGCTCATTTGCATAGATGCGCGACGGAGAAAAAACCACCACCGAGCCACCCAATTTGGCAGGAGTGGTTGTGGGTAGTTGGAATTTCCCAGCACGGTCGAGGGAGAAAGGATGCGTTAAATTGACGAGGAATCTGCCATTAATTGTGTCTGTCACACGTGGTTGGTAACGAGAGAGCTTGGCGAGAGGTGTCGCGATTGGAAGCTGTCACGCCTGATTAGCATCTCGTTTCGAAGACAATGTTGGGCCATGACGCGCCAATCATGCCATGGCACAACGTGACTCTAAAGAATGGTATGGGTCTATTGTAAGAACTAATCACAACTGACACGGTGGTGTGATGAAGAAATCATAGCACCTATTACTTGCATTCAATGGACTACATCACTCCACCTACAATGTCTATTCATTTATCTTGATCAAAAGAATCTAGAATATTCCTATACCTGTGCTTGATGACACGTGATCACTTGAAAAATGGAGGATAAGCTTATTCTTTTCACCATGGTATTCATAGAAATTCTGTTTCATGAAATCAATTCATGAAATCAATTCATGATGTAAACTTTGGAAATGGGTCATCAACAGTTTCTCAAGATTCATATATTTTGCTGTGGGTCAATTCAAATTAAAAAAAAAGAGAATAAACTGCTGATGCTGATATACATACCAGGGAATTATTTAATTCCTTTCTAAAGAAGATTTCAAATGGTCTGATCTGAAGACTTCCGGATCTAACGAGGGTCTTGAGATGCTGCAAATGCACCTCTCCTAATCAGTCATAATAGCAAGAATATCCTCCCCTTGAACGAGCACGTCTCCAAGACCTAGATGTGATTCAGAGTTCAGGATCTTCCTGAACCAAAGACGACATGGAATCCTTTCTAATATGAATCTAGAACAAGGTTGATGCAAAGACCAGTCGATGACCTAAATGCTTTCAATTGCTTCCCTTCTTTTCGCCCCCTTCTTCTCTGTTTTTAGGTCAAATACATTTGCAAAAATTTATCCTTACCGCGACGACGACTTGGGCAGACGAGCCTTTGCGATCGCTTCACTGATCGTGGATATGCACGTACGCGAGAAAGCGTGACTTTTATTCTGTTAAAGGTTGCTCTATTGAACTGGAAGTCCATTCCGATAGAGAGGATTTTAAACAATAGGCTGTTCAGAGGAAGAAGATGATGATAATTCTTTTCAAGCCTTGACATCTTGGGCAGAGGTTTGCAAGAGAGGAAAGTAAAACAATTCATTTGAAATGACATTTTGAATATGAATGTTTTAGGAGAGAGGAAAATAGAGAGGGTAAAACAAGAAAGAGAGAGAGAGCGAGAGAGAGAGAGAGAGAGAGAGAGAGAGAAGGAGGAAGGGGATGAAGGAGGGAGAGAGGGAAGATTCCATACCAGATTCTTTTCACTTTTATATAATTCTTGCACGCTTGATAAAATGTACCAGTGTAAATATTAGCACATTTGAAGACATCCAATATCTCGCCTACATCATACTCAAAAGTCATTTTCACACATCGGTTACGCAATTTGTAAAAACATATATTTATCTTAAATTTCTTCCACAGACAGCAACAAACAAAAAAAGAGAAAACGAACAATTAAAAAATACATGACTCAAATTGAAAAATATTGTATTGCACTGATGAATGTATGGAGAAATGCATCTTTAAACATGCAAACCATTAATGATGACATATTTTAAAACAGTAATGGCGAAAAGAAAAGTATTACCGCAAATGCGATTCTCACCACAATACACTGGTGTTTCTCAAACCACTGCTGTTCAACTCATTCACTGTGGCCCAAATTCACAAAGGAGGTTTGTCGACAAACCGAGGTTTATGTGTGTCATACGATGCGTTTCGACGCGTTTTTACAAACCTTGGTTTGTAAAAAACAAAAGGTTTGTCGAAACAAAAGGAGGTTTGTCGACAAACCTCCTTTGTGAATTCGGACCACTGTGTGCAATACATGTTAAATACATTATTAATACTTGTAACATTCAGGCACTATATATACTGACCTAGATCTGGGAAACACTGCAAAAAAACCTGACGAATGAATATCTGTGTAGTTCACCTAACAGTAACCTGATGATAATAGCTCCATGGCAAGATAGTGGGCAAGCAATTTTCATAAAACATACAAGGATCCGCACATTCACGCTACCATCGGGCTACCTATGACGTAATGACCATGTCACAGTCAGGAGTACAAAGCGTGCTATGCGATGCAGGCCAAGGCTCTAGCTTAGCAATTATGCTGAAGCCAAGAAACGTGAGCTATATAGAAATATGGTAAATATTCAGGTGAGTGCAGGCAGGCGTGCAGCTAGGAGCCACCACTCCTGCTTGGTGTGCGATTAAGATTAAAGAAAGGGAGAGTGGAAGCCTTAGAAGTCCGCCAGCGGCATGCTCCGGTGCCACTGTTCAAATGGCAAGGTCTCTCTCTCTCTCTCTAAAGACCCTCTTGCATCGAAGTGGACTGACTACACATTCACTGATGGGCTTGTGTCGTACTTCATCTATTTCACATGAGCATGCATGCCTTAATTCACCTCGGCTTGTGAGGACATACCTAAAGAATGAATGTATTCCCCCTGGATTAGCTGAAGTATCTTCCGTTTAGAGCCAGAAGGGCATCAACTCACATAGGTTGGTTTTCATACAAATTAAATCAATTAAAGGTAATACAAAGTTTTGGGAAATTTTGAAAATTGGGTGGATAGTGATTCTTTACAATTCTGATATATTTGGATGCCCCTGAAGATGTATTTTAAGCACTAGAAAAATTAGCCCCTAAAACACTTCTGCTTTCGAGAAATATTGAATATAAAAATTTACCGGTGCTCCCGGTAAATTTTGATAAATTTCAATTAGCGCCTACTGCCGTACAATGGTAGCTGCGACCATGAAAATCTCAGAATAAGTAGATGTGATATATAATTTCCAAACGGGAATAGCTAATCGGTCAATTTTATTCAAGAAGCATCGTTGTATAACTTAATTAATATATTGACCTTGAGAGGGAGCTATACAACATAACAATTGTATTTTTTACAATTTCATAACTTTAGACTTGATTTCAACTGCGTCAACGATCATTGAATATTGTAGGATCGCATATGCTTCCAATGTGTTCATTTAAACCAAATGCATGACCCCCTATACCAAAACTTTGTATTACCTTTAACATTACATGCAGAAGGAATCATGCACCAGGATGTGTTAGCCCTCTGTAACTTAAGTTGATAATGATCTGCTGAGAGCCAGAAAGGTGTTAGGTCATCTCACTGTACATAAACTTCCAATTTGTAAGAACAAGGATATCATACAAACAAAGAACCTATCCACTTTTACAAATATCATAATTTCATAGATTGGCAAATTTCCATAGTATATATTTTTTCCACTGGAGATCTGGACTAAAACTTTTAAGGTATCATAAATCCATGGGGTCCTTTTCTAATTTGGGGGTCCACGGTTGGAATTTGGGTCCTCTATTAGGTCGGGACCCTGGATAGTAAGGTCTATCTACTAATCTAGAATTCATTAATTATAGGGTCTAGAGGAGTAGACTGTTAAAATGTTTGCATAGCTCGGCTACAGCAAATATGGTAGAATGCATTGAATTGTATGTAAATACGTTGATGAAATGCACTCTCTGCTTTCCTGGGAAGGAGGCACTTCAGACTTTATGTAGTAACGTAACACCATTATCAAATGAATGCCGAGGTACGAGAGAGAGAGAGAGAGAGAGAGAGAGAGAGAGAGAGGGGGGGGGGGGGGAGAGAGAGAGAGAGAAAGAGAGAGAGAGAGAAAGAGAGGATGAGAGATGGGGGAGGGGGTGGTAGAGAGGATGAAAGACAGAAGGAAAAGAAACAAAAGAAAATACAACTAGCATTAAAGGTAAAACAAAGTTTTGGTATGGGGTCATAAATTTGGTTCAAATGAACATATCGGAAGCATTTGCGATCCTACAATATTCAGTGATCGTTGTCGCGGTTGAAATCAAGTGTAAAGTGATGAAATTGTAAATAATAAACTCTTTATGTTGTATAGCGCCCTCTCAAGGTCAATATATTAATTTAGCTATAAAACAATGTTCTTTGAATAAAATCGGCCGATTTGCTATTACCGTTTGAAATATATATATCACAACTACATATTCTGAGATTTTCATGGTCGCAGCTACCATCGTATGGTCGTAGGCGCTATTTGAAATTAATCAAGATTTACTGGGAGCACCGGTAAATTTGTATATTCAATTTTTCTCGAAAGCAGAAGTGTTTTAGGGGCTAATTTTTTTAGTGCTTATAATACATTCATAGGGGCATCCAGATATATCAAAATTGTAAAGAATCACTATCCAGCCAATTTTCCAAATTTACCAAAACTTTGTAATACCTTTAACAGATACCTAGAGAAAGAGATGGAGAAACAAATGGTAGACAGGAAAAGAGAAAGGGGGAATGAAAATACAGCCGCAATCTTAAACCGAGATGGATAATTTATCCGATGTGAAAGGGTGGTGCACAGAGCTGATGGGGACATGAGGGTTGTTTCGTCCAGAGATATGTCAATCATATAAAGAGGATTATAAGGTCAACTTTATGTCAATATGAAACAACTTGCACTAAATATGAATGGCAGCTGGTTCAGTACTTGATCTCGCACCATATATATTTTCTATATTAACTATTTGTTTTTTTCTTGTAGTAGATGTAGTCAAAGAAAGGGTAGCAACTGGTCTTGAACACTGGGGCACAACTTCACCATGAGAAAAAATGATATGTTATCATTTTTTTTCTCATGATGAAGTCTTCAAGAAGGTACATATACCCATCAAATTGGCAGTTGCAACAGTATTTACAAAATAAGTATATTACAGTAAAGAAACTAAAATAAAAATAAAATAGTTACAGTGTATTGTGTATACATGTAAGAAACCTTACTTGTAAAAGTGACAAAATTTAGTGTGGACTTTGGTTACTTTTAAGCCATTGTACATGTATACAGCAACCGGGGGATTCTTGTACGAAGCCTATGGAAACGAGAGAGTTCAGTCATCAAGGGGTTAACTGCTGCGAACATAACTCATTTGCGCCTGAAAAGACGTTACCTGGTAATGCAGGTGTGAATTTAGGTCAAGATATAATTTGCCACTTGACTGCGTGTCTGGGGCCTCGAGCATTTATTCTTCAGGCTTGGATGGCCTCAGGCTTCGTAGAAACCCTGACAGCGTTAGGAAATTGGAAGGGTTTTCCTTCGCATGCCATGATAATGAATTATGAGGTAGAATATGCATGACTACCTTGGTGATAGATTCAGGGAAAGCCCCTGGATGGAACTAATTTGAGATGATGTGAAGTTTACAATATATTCAATTATTCACAAAGCTTGTTAGGGAATCATTTTGCACACAATAGGTATGTCTTCATCAGCTCGAGATATTTTGCTCAGCGTTTGCACATAGTGCGAGTCTTCGGGCTGGTGAAAACGCACCGGACAATTTTAGCAGGATATTTTGCAAACTATCCCATGATATCTTGGGATGATTATCTCAACCAAATATCCCACTAATTGCAACTGTGGGCTGATGAAGGCGCAAATTAGCTGGATAATTTGCGATCGGGATAGTTGGAATAGCGGGTTATTTGGCAAACTCGAGCTGATGAGGAAAGGCCTACACTACTATCATTGGGTTCATGAATAGCACTCATGAATGTCACACTTCACACTCCAGACGCTCCAATATCATCATTAAGCTCCAAATACCTATTCACTACCCCAGGGTATAGAGCGGCAAATGCAGATTTAGCGCCTTGCCAAAGGATACCGATAGCTGACTGGGTTTTGAACCCTTGACCACTTGATGAAAACTAAAAGCAACAAATCAATAAGTAGATAAATAAAAACCCTCTATATTGACGAATCCCAAATGATAACATTCTACAATATATCAGTACTCCATCAATTTCAATTTTAATTTCAATTTATTTATGCTTCCAACAAAACATTACAAATCATTTATAAATATTTACAACAAATGTAGGAATACATATTGGAAATAGAGGGGTCTACTAAAAAGAAATGCTTGTACAAGTGTGGACACCTCAATCTTGCACTTGTCAAGCCCAAGGAAGTCTATTCCTGAATTCACCCTCACGCAGAAGTAATAGATTATTTCCGTATAAACCAACGTAACAGCTTCACGCAAGTTCACATAATTCACCGCATTAACATTTCAATGGATCCACCCTTGGTCAATGTACTGGAAACATACAGCGCAGTGCAGGTGTATGTGGACAATAGACAGTATTCCAAGAAAGAGACATCCACACTGTGTTTAATCTGTTTATTAGTTCAGGGAAATATAACACAGTCTACTGTTAATTTCATAGAATATATACAGTCTTCAGGGTATAGTTTTCATAGAATTGAGAATGAGTATCAGCATTAGAGGAGGATGCAAATGAACTATGAAACTTTAGCTAACGACAAATCCCACTTGTTAGCTGTTATCTTCAGATCTTTTTTTTCATCTTACCATCTAAAGGTTGATAAAACTGTAAATGTTTCTATTTAGAGGATATACTATAGGTCACTGGAAAGACAGCTCATCCTCGAAGCAGAGTCCACATTGCAATCAATTTCCCAGAAAATATATAGAGGCCTATCTTTAAATCTTTGAAAGAAAGATAGATTTGCCATTTCAATATGATACATGAATAAAACAACTTATGTCCAATTAATGCAAATTTATTCATTGGCACATCAATCACTAATCAATAAAATGTAATTGAAAATTTGCTTGGATCCTCACATATCCTTTGAAAGAAGTGCACATTTATACATCTTATTAATCAGCATGATAAAAATGGCCAGTGTTCATGGGCAGACATATGTTATTTCATCTGCTCAGAAGGGCGTTAATTAACTCATTTACGTAAGATTTAAAGGCCCACTGCACTACTTGTAGCTACTTGCGCCCTCTATATAGCAAACAATGCCTAATCGGTGCCTGTTGGTCCCCCATGGTCCCCTTTTTCTTATGTTAATTGAGAGCTGATTTGATGAGATAACTACCTGTCAGTGACCTTGTAGGGAGGTCTAATTCCCCCTGGCCAAACTAGTGCAGACAGGCTTTTTACTATCTTTATGCTCCAAGTAGATACATGTTGTTACCATAATGCACAATACTCTTCAGTCATCATGCGGGTTCAACAGGACCTGGCAATGTGAACACTCCCTCTATGTACCGGTATTTTTCTGTGAGTGTGAACAAAGCTATCTGTAGGTCACTGAGTTCATGTTGATATTTACATCCAATCATGATGTTCTTGTGACAAGTACAATGACCGTACAGTTCGGTCACCTGCCCTGTTCACACTCAAAGAACATGTATTCTCTACAACATTCCTGTCATTTCACTAAATCTTTCCCACAATGTTCTCAGTATGGCAAATCTCAATACTTTGAGAAGAGTGCAAAATTCAAATAATGTTGCGATATTCACACTAATGATGCAGATCTATGCACTTCGGAAAAAGGAGAGATAAGGGCAAATTGCCTCCTTTCCTTCATTCTATAAATACAATGTAGCTACATGTACAACATAAAAGAGAGCGGTTATACATATATTTCCATCATTACTCTATTTAATGTAAAAAGGAGATCGATTTTGAGATATCATAAGATGTGGTCAACTGACATATTATAGTATTAATGACTGCTTTGAGAGAAATAGTATAGTATTAATGACTGCTTTGAGAGAAATAGTTGTTTTTATACGCTCAAGGGAAGGTTAGAATTGTGCTATTACCCGAGGTGTGCCGAGGGGAATAGCCCAATTGTAACCTTCCCGAGAGCGTATAAAAACAACTATTTCTCGAATATTAAAGCAGTCATTAATACTTTTATATGCCAAAAAAAAATAGACTAAAAAATAAAAAATAAAAAATACTTTTTTTTTTTGTCGAAGATGAGATTCGAACTCTTGCGTACAAAAGGTGATGTATCTAAAGTCAGCGCCTCAGACCTCTCGCCCATCGCGCGCTGTTAACATGCTGGGCAGTTTTGTACAATATATACATTAGATGGATTGAAACCGGCTTCGCGTGTGATGAATGCTTCGCAAAAGCTCCATATACGGACTCTTCTTTTACTTTTGCAATGCATATTGGCACGAACTTAGATCAAGATCTATCGGCAGATGTTGTTTTTTTGTTTTTGGAAGTTTATTTTCGTCTTCATGTCAACAATGCAAGATAAAATTGTCGGTAAGATCGATCGAGATTCAATTGTATTGAAATTACCGACCAATCCTTCGCACACATACGGTATCCTCCATCGCTCAAACCATTTTTTAACATGTAAACCTATGGGGTAACCATGGAGGCTGACCAACTATTTTTAATAACCATGGTTATTACAAATATTGAAATGTTTTAAGCATGGTTACCGAGAATTTTACAGGAACAGTTGAAGTTTATGAATGCAATTTCGACCAATCAGATTGCTGGATTACTTAAGTGAGGTATATAATATTCCATAAGTTTTAAAAGTTAAATATGAATTCCTGAGCTATGGGCAAAAATTTGAAAATGATTCATACCCTAATCATCATAGTTCCTGTATTTTGCTCATAACTAAAAATGCAGGCCTAGTACAAGGCTACATGCATCCTTGGACAACTCTACTGTTATTTCTGCAATTTCTATTTCTTGCGAGTTGTATCTTCAAGAAGTCAGGATTATTTGGAACACTGCTTCATCCCCCCTCCCTCCCCCTTCCTTCCGTGAGCTAACATTTTCAATGAGTTTACAAATTTCGTCCACTTTTCAGCATGTAGCAAAATAAGTACCCCTAAACCTGCATCCTTTACTTCAGAGAACTTTGGCTCAATGTGAACACTGCTTTTTTCCTCCTATAAATATTACTTAGCAGCCATGATTGGCAGAACCAAGGTCTACATTCGATAGAGAGAAATAAACCCTCCTGGGCTTGGCAAATACAGTGACATAAGATGGATGAATCTATACTTGTGTCACTCAAGATATGGGTCGATTGCTTGTTTGCCTGCCCCAGGGAAAGAAAGATAAATTGGGAGAGAGCTGAGAATAAGACTATCCCAATGCCAAATTATGGGCTGAATATTCACAACTGAATGATAAGTGCCCTTAAAACTAACTCAATAATAGCATTAGGCATAGTATAATTTGCATGGTGAATATTTAAAATTTGAATAATAAGTGCCATAACAACTAAACAAACAACAAATGTCAGTCTGTGTCCTAATAGTGAAAAATGTGATTTCCAAATGAACTCCTCGAAAAAAGTTCTGAAATTCAAGTTTGAGCATTATCTCTCGTTACTATATTATTATACCGTATATAACGGTGTATAAACCGCACTTTTTTGCCGCCGAAAAAATTTCAAAGTCGGGGGTGCGGTTTATACACGGTACACCAAAAAAAAAAAAAAATTTTTTTTTTTTTTTTTTTTTTTTTTTTAAGTTTCAATTTATGCCCCTCCACCTGGCGCTATGCCTGGCAATGTCTCCCAGCTCGGTAATCGGTGTGTTGACTCACCACTCGGAAACTAGAACAACACTCAAATTTGTCTGTCATCTTGGTTTGAAAGTAATCTTTCTGATAGATCTCAATATGTAGTTTATAATAATAATTCCTCCAATTTTTCTTCTATTACTTGGTGTACCACAAGGTTCTATCCTAGGTCCCTACTGTTTTTTAATTTACAGTACCGTAATGATCTTACACAAAAAACAAAAAAATCTCGGCAAAAAAAAAAAAAAAAAAAAAAAAGTTTTTTTTTTTTTTTTTTTTTTTAAGGGCGAAAAAGAGGGGTGCGGTTAATACACGAGGGCGGTTTATACAACGTTATTTACGGTACTTGAAACTGGTACTATTGGAAAGCCCGTTTATTCCCCTTTATGATAATGCTCCATTCGTACAGCTTATGTAATCATGGAATCTGCAGTACACCTGAATATGGTGGCACGTCAAAAGCAAAATCTTGTAAAATGCATCGTTATTGTCAACAATGACCGCTCCAAACTCATTCAAAACACAATCCATCCTCCAAACAATCTATAATTTTTTACAAAGGCGTTTGGGCTGTAATATGGACCCATTGAGGTCATTTTAAGTTTAATTAATCATTTGCACCTTGCTTCATCTCAGGTAATCAGAAATGCAAATATAAATTGTAAATTTCTTATCCAGATTACATATGAACTGTTTGAGGCCTACATCAGGGATGCCAACCTTTCAGAGCACAAATCAGTAACCATAAGGCTCAAAATCAGTAATTTGGGGAATAAATCAGTAATTTCCTATGCGGCGCCATGAACCTTAAAAGAATGGCAAGCGGACGCATGCGCGCATGATTATCTGAAATTTGTTGTGATTTTACTCCCACAAAGTTGCTAAATATTGATTTTCAGTTCATCACAACACACAAGTTTTCAATGAAAAATTGGCTTCTATATTTGATAATTTTCCATCTTTCTCATGCAGCGAGTGCTGGATGGCCACCATACTGTACAGCACTTGCTACGATAGATCCCTATGCGCAAAAAAACAAAAAAACAAAAACAAAAAAAAGCATAATTTTTAGACAACATTCCTTACTGCCGTAATGGTCGTTAATTTCCGTACCAATTACGGGAAATCCGTACTAGTTGGCATCTCTGCTACATACCAATCATGTCAGAAGAAATATACAGGTACACAAAGCTTGGGGAATGTAAACACACAAGGTCATTGACCTCTAAGATGTGAGGTCAATCGTGGGTCAACCCCTACTGTAGGAGAGTACTGTTCTAGTACAACAGAGATACTAGGCAATCTCTTTGGTGTTACTCAAAGTCTTACTTTTTAAATCCTTGAAAAAAATAGGTCAACAAATAAATCTGAAGGCATGGGTCCAAGATTAATTGTTTATTGTGTTCCACTGTTACAAGCTATCCTTAAAAGGGTCTTAATATACAGAATATTCTTGCATACTGTACTCACAACAATCCATCACTTAGTTCAAATTCTTATTATGATTCATTGAAAAAAATTTTTTTTATTTCTATCCAATAGTTCCTATCTGATATCAATCTAGTATTGTTCTTATTTCCTCCAATTCCAGTCCCTTATTTCATATCATAGTACGTTGGGGCTAATGTCTTTGGTACCTAGCTGCCATGAAGTACCCTCTGTAGTCCACTGAGGGGTACAGTAGGGGTGTGCACAGCTGCCCGCCCCTCATCTCTGGTTTGGTTTGACCATGGTTTGACAGTGCTCCAGAGCTCAGGTGTAATGATAAGAGCATAGGTACATAGAAGGTTTATTGACAGAGTGCAGAGTGATTGATGGGTAGGAAGTAGTCTACAAGCAGACCCCGTCAGTCGAAACGCATAACAGAGTCTGAACTGTAAGGCTATGCAGACTGCACGGTTGACTGCACTCTATAAGCCCTGCACTATACCTGCTCCTGACACAGCTACAGGTCCATGCAGAGACTGACAAGGTTAGGCTAGGATCAAAGCTTTACAGAATTATGTTCATGTGATAAATCAGAGTCTGTTCCTGTAAACTAGGCAGTAGAATCATTCAGAAACAGGCAGGTGAGAGGATAGAGATCCAGCAGACACTCTATAGTCTCACCTGGCTAGTGGGAGACTGAGTGGAGGCGAGAGGCGAGGACACAGGTATGTCTCAAGAGTGCACTGCACACACGTCATATGCAGGTATTAAACTTTAAAGGAGGCCAGGTGTCAAAAGACATTTATTGTGCTGTGTTTTTAGGCCTGTTTTCATCAGCTCAAATTTGCCAAATAACCCGCTATTAGCAACTGCGGGCTGACGAAGACGGGTAAATTGGCAACGGGATAGCTAAAATAGTTTTCAATTTCGAGTTTTCAGAGAGCTGATACTCCTCTGGCAGACACTAAAATGGCATATAAATGATATTATTGTGATCTATGGCTTATAAGCTTTCCGTTGATATAATTCATCCATTTCATTTTTCGGTTCGGATATGGTCTTCAACTAAAGGCTTGAAATAATAAGTAAAATTGATTCTAATGAAACATTAAATTTGGGTCTGTACTTGCAGACTAAGCTCATCCAGGTGTACAGGTGCAGAGTATCATTGTGTACCTATAATGATGTCCACTACTAATGGAATCTGAATAATCTTTGGCGACCCCTCCCAAGGTAGCAAGGACGATTCATGGTCAGCCATAACAAATAGTACAGGGTCAGGATTATAATCCAGTCCGAAGATGTAACATGAATAGGCTCTGTCCTCTATAGGCCTGTCCTCATCAGCTTGAGTTTGCCAAATAACCCGCTATTTAAACTTTCACGATCGCAAATTAGCCAATTAATTTGCATCATCAGCCCGCAGTTGCAATTAGTGGGATATTTGGTCAAGAAAATATCCTGAGAAATGTTGGTCTTGTTTCCAAAATATCCCAATATTTGGTAAATAGCGGGCTAGTTTGTGATGGGCGTATCGGTCTGATGAGGACACAATTTTGAGCTTCGGGATAACATCCCGAGTATGAAAATAGTGGGTTATTGGCAAACTCAAGCTGATGAGGACAGGCCTTATTTATTGTTTTCAAATTTTAAACTCCTGCTCTAACAAGACACAATTTTTCTTTGAAATGATTAGGACATAATTTTGATAGAACTATTTTAGAACAATTTTTTCACAACCAATTCAATTTCACTAGCTTATGACAGTTACTGTAAATTGTCATCAAGTTTTTTACGAAACAGGGCCCAGAACCCTCCCTCAAAGTTTCCTCCTTTCTATTTGGTTGATATGGGCCTACCACTTTTCTTCACATTCCTCCACTTAAAACTTTACTTTTCTTCCTCTTCCTTCCCCCAATTTTTACTATAATTACTGCTCTCTGTCTTCTCTCCCTCCCACGCTTGGGAAATGTCTAAACTGAGCAAAAACTGTAGAAAAATAAAAATGTACAGGTATTCAAGGTGAAAATCCTTTCTGAATTACACCTGGGCTTCTATTACACGTAAAGTGACAAAACCCAGCCGTCCTTTCTTTTTTTCCCTCCATTTTTCTTTCCACCAGACTCCAAGGGATGATGGGTGTAAGGTCAGGCGAACCCTTTGAGGTGTGAGAAACTCTCTGGAACTCTCTGGTCAGCCCATATAGGGGTCAAACAGAGCTGACACAATCACATCTATCATCTCACCTGCTGTCACTGCGCAATCCATCACAAATGTGTTCCAGGCTTCCGCGCCCATTAAAGATAATCTGCACAGTACTCCCAGAGGAACTGCTTAAAGATGGAGTTGGGCACTGGTCATGCAATTACTTTGAGAAAGAAACTACCTGGCGGCAATTGGGAAAGGCTGAACTTGCAGCCTGTTTAGTATCAGAGGCTCTGTGAAGTGTCTGAATCATCAAAATGAATATAAACTGACACAGTCCTGCTGAAGATCAAAAGTGCTACACTAAAATGGGTACTTGGGACTACATCATTTACAGAACTCTTGGGGAATCTTTTAATAAAGTTGAGAACTACTCATGCAATAACATTATGAATAAAGCAATTGGGAAAGGTAAAATATGTTCCGAATAAGAATTAATGAGTTCTGTGAGGTTTTGGAATCCTCAAATTATCAAAAATAAAAACAAAAAAGTCCAGCTGAAGATCACACAGACTGATCACAGAACTAAGTACTTTGGACTACACACTATGTGGTGGTTATTTTTTACCAGACTGTTAAGAAAGCATAAATGCTTGTAAGTAAGCAACCAGAGGACCGACGACTTTCAGTCCTCTCCTAGGGACCTTTAAGGCTATTTGTTCTCATAATTCAAATAATCAGGGGGGGGGGGTAGCCTTTTGACAAGGCCTCGTGACTCTGGCTAAGCGGCTGAGCTGAGTCTAGATACCCCGGGTGAACGCGCGACCGAGTGACGAATGTCACGAGGCCTTTTGCAAAGTGGGTTTCACTGCTCCGCATGAATTATTCATAGATACATATTAGCATGCCAATACGCCTACTTTGGATTTATTGACCAATCAGAACGGCGATCTCCCAGGTGGCTTCGTTCGTGATTCGTTCCATGTAGAGGTCAGTGGTCTTAGCACGTACGTATAGTAGGCATGTAGGTCCATGTTCGCACTACGTAGAGTTTACTGTGTGTGTGTGTGTGTGTGATGGATACTATATGCTGACGCCGTGCGAGGATACGTTCGCTGATTGGACACTACGTTTTCTGAAGCGAGTTCCAGTCGGAAACAAGGGTTAACATAAGAAATCCAAACCAGATTGATAAAGGCCACATGTCTGGACAATTCGCACTGGCGTTCATTCAGGTTTTCGCGATTAGTCTCTTTTTAGTCGCTCGGCGTCTATCAGGCATGTGGCCTTGTTTAAAGGCTAGGGGGGGGGGGGGGGGGGGTTGGGGTTATGTGCAATTTTACATCTGTCAGCTCACCTGCTGTCATAATCAATTCATCACAAATGTGTTTTCTAGACTTCCATGCTCGACATTAAAGCTATTCTACTGTATCCCTAGAGGTATTGTATCTCAAAGGAGAAATGGTGTTAAGGTTATTTGGAATCTGCCGATCATGTAGAAAATAAAAACATGTAAACTTCTCTCTGCAGTACATACTCCCTGAAGAATTGCGTCTCAAGAGATAAATGTCTAAGGTTGTACTGAAAGCTGTTGATCATTGATTGTGTGGTAAATAAAATATGTTAAAACTCTTTCAAATTTTGAGTGCTCCCAGACGAATTGCATATCAAGAGAAAATGGTCTTAAAGTGACTCAGTAACATTGTTTCAGATTCTGAAACAAAATCCTGGATTTAGCTCATGCTGCAATGATAATTATAAACCTTTAGGTCAATCAGGAACCCCATGACTTTTACAAGCCGATCGCCTGTCTGATTATCAAGATATTTATGATTGGGAATCTAAATTTCAAAAACGTTAATGTTATATTAAAGTGCCTGCACAAGAGCTTGAAGTTCAACATTGGATAGCATGTGAAATAAAATACATGTTTATAGCTTGAGCATGAAAACCAATGATAAATGAGCGCAAGTGAAAATGTAACCTAAATGTACTCCGTGGCCTTGTGCTAACATCATTAGTGTATGCAAACATCATCTATTTTTATTTCACCCAATCTATTATCTGATCTGTCACATTATACAACAATCTATCCCATTTCTCTTTTAAAACTGCAACATTAGTGATAGGTTTCAGAGATCTTAAAGCCTGCATGGAATGTTGTTGCCCAGTATATCCTAAAGTCAAGTAAGATTTTCTTTTGTAAGGAAACTTGAAATATGTAGCATTGGACCAAATTCTGATTCTAAATGTTTGCGTAGGTCCATACCCCAGATATGTGTCTTGTGCTTGATACCGTTTGTAACTTTCAGAAGAATATTATCATTTTTTGCAATTCCAAAAACCTAATACACAGTTATCACAATTCTTCCACGATACAATAAAATATGACTAGCAATCAAGCTTATCTTTCAATGTAATTTAAATACATTTTACATTTTGATGGTGACATTTCCCCCCTTTAAAAAGAGATCGATCTCTCTTCATAAACCTAATCCTGGATGTCAATCATCTGAGGAAGAAAATGATCCTCTTAACACCCCGCAAAGTCTAAAGGTGAGGGATGATGATTGGTGTCTGCTGATAAAGGTAGTATAGTGGTGGTGGGGGCTACGACCCTTTCACATGGGACCTCCAGTTCCCAAGAACAAATCCCTTGTTGTTTGTTTGTTCCGTTTGCTTTACCTTACTGCTAGGGCCCAACAAAAATAATTTGGGGCCCCTGAACTTTAACATTTACAAAGGAATCATAAGCACAAAGACATCCAAAATTCAAATTTGTTTCTCCTGTGGAAAAGAAAAAGCTCTGCCTTACGACGATGATCACTCCGATGTGAAAAGGTCCTTAGATGCATTACAGCGTTGGGTGGGGGTAGTTGGGCGGGGTACAATAGTATCATATCATATCAGGCTATCAGCCCACGTGAAATCCCATCTGGGCATTACCACAGAATCTAAACAGGCCGCATCCTACCACCTCCTCCTGCTCCTCCTGGTGGATGCATGTTGACAAGGCCAAGTGTGGGTGTGTCTTTTAAAGGTAAAGAATAGTTTTGGAAACGCCCCCTCTCAAAAAATGAAATGGAAGCTCTTATTACCAATCATGTGAAAGAATATGTTTTGACTCATACGTGCTGATACAAATTTTGCCGAGAAACGTCCTACTAATTGATATATTTGGTAAATTATTATATCTATCTGGACCACGTAGTCCCATATACATCTTTCTGTGTACTAGTGCTTGTAACTTTACCAAGACTAGGCAGAATTTCTTATCATTTTGATGATTCCAGAACCTTGCAGTACACACCAATACTTATATGCTAGATGATCAACCTTTTCTCATCGATTCCACAACGT
The DNA here is from genome assembly GCA_035222895.1 of Strongylocentrotus droebachiensis. NCBI lineage: Eukaryota > Metazoa > Echinodermata > Echinoidea > Camarodonta > Strongylocentrotidae > Strongylocentrotus > Strongylocentrotus droebachiensis. The sequence goes on along the minus strand of JAVYIG010002623.1, from coordinate 114,501 downwards.
TTCTTTCACAATGCAATCGCATGACCAGAACTGGTCTTTATCTTTAACCCTTAACATGCCGCACACATGCTTGCTTGCTCCCGGTGCATTACCATGTTCATGTATACTCACACATATCTTCCTTTTTTTAAATAGAAAAATTAATTTTTCCAAACATGTGCATAGTATCACCCTGTTGGATATGTGGGGCCCAACACCACCAGGTGCCCAGTAAATAAGGGCCCAAAATCAAATTCTAGACCTCCAAATTCAATTGGTCAAAATGTGGGCTCACACCCATAGATTAAATCTGGGCCCCCTGTGACAAAAATTTATTGCAAAAACCAGGAATGTTCTCAAATTCAAATGTTCAGATTCAAGATAGCTTTATGCCATAAATAAATGAATAAAAATTGACACAACACTACATTTTTTGCAATTCGTAAGAGTTTCTTGCTTGAAAAATCCTAATCAATGTAGGGTACTGTACACACTATATTATCTACTTGCTTCTGAAAGATGATGACAAGGTATGCGCCTTTAACCCTTAGCTTACCACTACATGATATTTAGATCCAGGTGAAGCTCAAGTTATCTCTTGTACACCTTACATGTCAGGTCCAGGTGTTCAGTTCTAGGTCAAGCACAAGCAAGCAATCAGCATCAGAGAATGACATCCCTCATTTGGTGACCTAGTTTTTAATTAAGTAGGTCGGCACCATGCACACAGTCATGCACACAGCTATCACCAGCATCAATTGATTATTCAGAAGGCGTTGCATCGTTTTCACTGTGCTATACAGGGGGGTAGAACTAGAAACATCAAATGCATCTTAAAGTCTCAACATCTATTGCAATATAACTCTCTTTAAAACAATATTGATTAATCAGTGAGTTTGTTGTTTTGTCTGGAATGTTAGGTACACAAACAAGTGATAACATAGGCCGACAGTATGTACATGTATGAAAGCTGAGTATAATATATAGAAGAGAATGGTGAGAAAATTTGGTCATTCTGAAATTTTTGTTTACATGTTGATAAAGCAAAGAGACAAAGAAGTATGAAAAACGTTACCTCGTATCTTATCAATAAGATAATAAATAAAATAATAATAAAATAAATAAAATAAACTCATTAATTTTCTCAAAATAATGAAGCTAAACTTTTCAAAATTCAAAGTTAATACGTAACTAACCATTACCATGACGACACTAACAGGCACCTTGGACAGGTGCCCTGGGACACATGCTCTTTGACTCTATTTAAGTCAAGACCCCCCCCCCCCCCCCCTTAAAACAAAAATCAACAAGGTGCATATGCATACAGATCCTAAAAATTCACTCCCAACCAACAAATGAAAAGTCTGTGGGATCGAGGCCCTGCAGCTTTTGGTGGAAAGTGGAAACATAAAGGCACGTCGTTGCAGTACAGTGGCCCAAATGTCTTTAATTTTCTGTAACGAGTGCTTAAATTCATGCATTTCAACCTGCTTCATGTTACCTTTCTCTTTCAAGTTAAAATGTACACCTTTAAAGGCTGGGGGTGGGTGAAATCTAGACCATCACAGACCGGTGCTGTCATCATGATCGTGAAAGGCAGCACACCTACGTGCATTTATCGGCTACGATGCAACGGTACACCCGTCATTAGGTGACCCACTTAGTAAACCAGTTTCACGTGTATACGGCAGATTGATATGCCGGTTAATATCAGATGGACGCTTCTTGCGTCATCGTCAGCCACACATGTGTGCCGCATTTCACGTGTCACAACCTACTTTCGGTTTTCTAGGTATCGTTTTAGAGGCGCGCGGACAGCTATATTCTTTTTTATCTGCGAACGAGAGTTCTAGGGTCTGCAATTCGAGACTAAGATAGTGGGAAGGGAAGATATGTAGGGGGCGGTGTTTAACAAAACTATTCAAGACAAGGGGTCTGGTGCTCCTTGGGGGTCATGGGGCTCTTTTTGGATTTAATGTAGGGAGACTTTGGTGTGGCAATTTGTAGGTAATTATCTATTTAATTATTTACTCTATTTTACTATTTATTTATCAATTAATACCAGACAAAAATCCTCACTGCTCCTCTGAACTGGCAGAAAGTTGTGAGGGGCCTTACTAAAACTGTACACGAGCTTAGAAATTAGCCCTCACAAATAAAATACTACTCTGGTCTTATCCATAAATATACATAGTCTTAGTTTCCCAAACAAACTTGTTTTCATCTCACTCACACACCAGGGGGGTGTTTCACAAAGATTTGAAGTTCAACTTATCTCGAAGTTGGACTTAACAATTATGGAAAGCCATTAGCATCTTTGAAAATATTTTTTAAAAGTTATTTTAAAAGGCACAAAAGGTTGATTCAAATCATTTGCATTGTCAATATTAAAGAGATTCCATGTTCTTGATGTGGAATTTATGAAAAGTCTAAAATACTTCAATTTTTGCTTTTGAATATATTTTATTTTAAGGCTACAAATGGCTGTCCATAATATTTAAGTCCAACTTAGAGTCAAGTTTGACTTGGGATCTTTGTGAAACACCCCCCAGAGTCTAGATGCTCACAGACTACTACGCCTTGGCATTGGTAGTTCCCTCCCGTCCATCATCACTCGCTTCATTTGATCCGTCTAAAATCCTGTAACAGGAGACTAGTCCGTCTCACACATCTCAAGGTAAATGCTGGATTGACAGCACCCCCAAATCCCTTTTATCCACTCAAGACTGGGATCAAGGCTAGTACTCTTTCATAAGGGCCAGCTAGCTGTGGTGATGAAAAGTCCAGCTAAATGTACCTCAATTCTCAAAGACCCAATCTACATTTAGGTTTATGGTCAACATGTTCCTTTTGATGAAAGCTTCAGTCAATATCCAGTCATGTTCCTTGGCACGTGCACGCTTTCTCTTTCTCTCTCTCCTCCATTTTTACAGTTACCTATCTATCTCTTTCCAATTGCAGCATCCATTGTGAAGCTATGTAATGCCTGATTCTTTACAAGGTCTAAAGGGGGTGTATTTGAACCCTCAACTTTAAACTGGAAGTCACCTTTAAAAATTCAACTCTATACCAGAGTTCGAGGCTCTCACCATGGGTGAAAACTTCTACACGACCGTCAGAATATCACAATTCAGGATAGCTATTTCAGGAAAGTTATTTCATTATTCTAGCTGCTACATTGAGAGGAAGTGGCATACAATTACAACATTTTGCTCTCCTGCGTGAGTGAGCCAGCCGGGCATGCGTGACTCTAGTTATCGCAGCGTTGGTCCATTTTTATATAACCCGCCTCGAGGGGTCTGGGAGAGTGTCCAGCTAGCATAGCCAGAGGTCAAACTATTTAATGGCTGGAGCCTACTGGACATGACCCCCGGCCTGAAGCTAGCTCAAGTCCAACCCAAGAAAGTCTCTAGTCCACAATTACAGGCCCCATTCACATGCGAAAAAACACCAGGGTCTAGTGGATGGTCTGACCAGACATTGGCTCCGAGTTATATTTTGTCTAAGATTTGTATAGTCCAGAATTCATGAAGGAAGTTACACCGTAGTTTCATTTTCAATACATATAGGTGTAGTTTCACATGGCATCCTAAACCCCCAAATAGGCAGCATTATATCCTTCCTTTATCCCATGGCTGAGGTTTCCACCATGGCTTTAGCCTTTAAGGTTAGGGTTAAGGAATCATGTTTGGTCCACGGGTTGAACTTTGGAATTCCATTTTTGTAGAATATTGACTGTCGTGCAAATGTTGCCCGACCTAGCGTCGCAGAACCAGGAAACATCATGATCTTATGGATATATCACTAGACAGGGTCAAAGGGTTCACAGTTCAAGTCCAATCTATGACACAATGTCCTTGACAAAGACATTACCTATACTCGCCACTCTCAATCCAGGTGTAGAAAATGGGGTTGGCCTACCTGCAGAGGTATACATACACAATTCTGGCAATAGAGTCGCCAGAGCCTTTTTAAAGAGTTTAAAACTTTACTTAGTGTAGATCTTTTTTTTTTCATTTCTTTTTTTTTTTTTTTTATTTTGTTATGTTTTTTGTTGTTACAGTATTGTATCGCATAACACTGTTTTGCTATGAAATACGACTTCACACAAACAAAATTTAGTTATTAAACATATAGTTTTCCAAGTGCGAACAGGGTATAGACCTCAAATTACAGTAGCTGGCATCCAATAGGGGCCACTAATGACAGATTCAGATTGAAAAGTTAATCAGGAATTTACATTTCTGATCTTATCTTCCATTTCCATTTTGACATCTGCACAGCATCTGGCGACTGGTTAAAGGGCCTTGCAACGACAAGTTATAAAAAACGGTATTTAAAATCTAATGCAGAATCTAAATCTAATACAGAAAGGGGTAATAAGCATCGCAAAATTGACACATTATTGAAGTTCGTTGGTCCTAACAACCTCTAACTGGATGATGAAGAATTCAGACTGACTTTTGGCCAGTTTATCTTGAAATGCAGTTGCATTAGAGAAGTCAAGATGACTTTTCATCATGTTTTGTTTGAAAAGTATTTATCGTGAATAATCCTCATCTTTTGAGACCAAGAGAACAGAGAATAGAAGGAATGGGCATCTGTTAAAGATGGGAGGAAACAACAAAGGTCTGTCAGAACGGCAACTCACGAGGTACTTTCCCACTGGCCCAAACAAGCTCAAGATTTGGATGTGGTTCTGAAGAAAATAGTCAGAGGTTGAGGTTTCCCCATTCTCCAATACCAATAGCTGGAGTCACGATATCCATCCCGGCTTGCTCTTGGAATTACAATGTAGCTCGAGATGAAGAGCATGAGTAACCGAGCCATAGTCCAGTTGCATCTTCACAAGCATATTAGCCTGCAAATTAGCCAATTCGCTACCTGGGACCTGTCTGTTAAGGAGTTGCAATAGATTTAAATCGATCATGACTTTCAATCAGTTGCAACTTAGTAAAAAGAAATCTAAATGTGATAGATTGGAGGATTGGCAATTAATTGGGATCAATGTTTAGAAGAAGGGGCCCTGAGCATTGTTTCATGAAATCGTCATAAATACACGTTCGATGACATCCCATTGAAACATGCATAATAAACTTTACCCACATTTCAATGGGATGTCGGCGTACTTGTGCTTTTTGTGAAACAATGCTTTGGTTGGCTTGGGACATAAGTTCCGGCTACATGTAATTTCATCCCAATCGTACAGTGAAATAAATAACCCACACTTTCCTCCCTCCGCCCCGAGTCAGTATTAGGCTATTTAGAAAACTTAATAGGAACGGACATCTGCTTGAGATGGAACGAAACAACAAAGGTCTTTAAAAATGCGAACCCAAGAACCACCATTTGCAATAATGGGAAGAAAGTTCATGGGGTTCCAGCAAATTTATGGAGAAAATTTGATTTAGATGCTGCCAGAAAACGGTAAAATAAGTGCAAATTGGTTGATTTTTCGTTCCAGGCCTACCCACTATTATTAGATCTATTGGGGTAGGTTCTGTTGACCTCTAGGGTGTCGTATAAATTTCAGCTCTGCAAATGGTGTTTCCCAGTCTAGAATAGGTCTGTTTTCATCAGCTCGAGATTGCCAAATATCCCGCTATTTCAACTATCCCGATCGCAAATTATCAAGTTAGTTTGCGTCTTCATCAGCCAGAAGTTGCAATTAGCGGGATATTTGGTCGAGATAATCATCCCAAGATATTTTGGGATAGTTTGCAAAATATCCCGCTATTTGTCCGGTGCGTCCTCACCAGCCCGAAGACTCGCACTATGCACGAACGCCGAGAAAAATATCTTGAGCTAATTAATTGAGCTCGAGTTTCAAGTTTCAAGGTTGAATCTCGAGCTGATGAAGACGGGATTTGTAACTTCTGGATTATTTCCCAAATCAGAAATAGCGGGATATTTGGCAATCTCGAGCTGATGAAAACAGGCCTAATGACAACACTGGCACTTGGAATGATAAGAGGAGATAGAAGGGTCCTCTGATAGTGATATATTGCTCTTAGATGACAGCAGGTGACTCCAGACATTGATTGACGAGTCCTGCGCTGTCAATCATTTTTAGTCGTGGTTGTACACAAAGCTCTTGGGGAATATGGAAGATGTCTTTGGGGTCTGGATGATTGAGACTATCTCTCAGAAGCTGTCATTGGTTTTGGAGGAATACATTGATCTGATTGTGCCTTCATTTTCTTCCTTTCCATCAATCCTGAATGTCGTTCACATATCATAGGTACCACATTCAGAATGGCAAACCAAATGCTAAAAAACCTCCTTTTTTCCAATTCTATAATTTCTGATCAAAACGACAAACCAAAGTGTACAAAAGAGAGAATTTTGTACAATTTCAACAGGAACTTATGTCATGAATGGAACAAATGCAAAATGGAAATTCACTTTACCGGTACTACTTATTCCACTAACTAGCTTAGAACAAACATATTTCTTGGCTTTTTTAACAAGACTATTTCATCTCCACTCTCTCTCTCTCTAATCTTGGCTTTCTAACAAGATTATCTCGTCTCCACTCTCTCTCTCTGTCTCTGTCTTGTCAAGGTTTCCCAAAATTGAAATCCTGATATCAAAACATTCAAAGGCATCCATGGAAACGTCGAGTTCCTGAGCATGAGAACACGACCGAGGGCAGAGGGGAAAATCCATCCTAAAGCTGGCTGGCACCTCCATTATTAAGGCTGCATGTCATTATCTCTTGATAGTCTGTCACTTCGAATCAGCGTGAGAGGGACGAAAATTGATCCTGATGGGACCTGAGCAACCCCTAGCTGACTCCTAAGGGTGGGAGTATGGGAGATTTTTTTTTCTACTGGTTTGGGATCTTGTACTCCTCTCATAAACCCATACTCCTGTTTCAGAGATGCAACACAACATAAGGGCAAACCCTAGCTGACTTGTAAAAGTGGAAGTCTGGGAGATTTTTTTTCTACTGGTTTGAGAGCTTTTACCCTTCTGATAAAACCATACTCCTATTTTAGGGGTGCATCAAAAGGGTAGTTATGCCCCTTTGAATAAATCTAAACTCCTATCATAGGGTATTTGAGTAAGAGGTGGGGTAAGAACTTAGGGAATGGTATTAATTGATGTTGAGAAACGAAAGGGTGGGTGAGATACAGTAGAATCTACAGGTACATGTGTACGCCTTTGGAGTCTAGCTTACAGGTGGCTGATGGGTACTGGTCTTTGAGTTTGAGAAATTATAAAATATATTAAATGCAGGTATCTTCCTACAACGTTTATATCATGGGCATTTTCAGGAAGTGAATATCCACTCTAAAACTTCAGTTCAGAGACAGAAAGGTATCGACTCCATATCAGTAAATCTCATTCTGGCTTTCAGCAGACAGCATCTTCTGGAAGTTATCAGAAATTGTAAATTCTAAGGACCACCTTTGAAGCATAAATGAGGATTTATGTTAGAAATGTATTGGAAGGGTGCTATCTTTAAATAGGGCAAGACTAGGGACATAGTGCCGTCTATGAGCTCGACTATCCAAACTCATCTGTACATAAGTATTGGTCGAATTATGATGATTGTGCTTGCTGCAATGTCAAGAGCACCTCAAACAAACCCCATGTCCTATAAGGAGGCAGTTCCTAGCTTTTTAACCAATGCCACAGTACAAACTTCAGGTTGGATGATGATCTATGGCAGAGTAAGTAATGGGCTACTGACTGACACAAGACCTTGAACTCTGCCTAACAAACCTGTTGGACTGCTCATAACATTAGAAACCAGAGCACTATAACACTGAGTTCCTGTAGGACATATATTTATTCAGATGGTCATATCTCAGCCAATACTTAAAGTTGATACTCTAAGACAATCCCAAATACTGAGATAATTACATAAATAGAAAGCTTTTAACCCCCATAATAACACCAAATGGTGTCCACCCGACAAAACAAGTTTAGAATAATGAATTTATTCGAGTAAACTCTACCAAAATATCTAAGTCTGAAACCCGGAAGTGCGCGTAGAGTCGGGCCTCTATCCGTGACGTCACGAACGGGAGTCATGGGCTCAGTGAGAGTGAATGACAGTGATATCCCTACGTAAATGCTATCCTGTCAGAGCTTAGATTTGTTGTTGTTAAGGAGTATATTTGATGGATTTTCTGTTTTCATTTGAATGAAGAATAACGAAGCAACATTTTCCAGTCGCTGATTTCTTTTTATATCCTCATATTCACCTATTTGGTAGAGATTTAAGACGAGTTTACTGCTTAGGAATTAAAGCTAAATCGTGCACTTATGAATAGGCGGATGCATTATATTGTCATCAGATGAACATGAGCAGTTTTGTAAAACGAATAGTCTAGAACTATGATAGTACTTATCATAGATGTGTGTGACTGCCTCAAAAAATGATACAGTACCAGTTAAACATTTTATGTTGTAAAATATCAAACATGAACGAGATCATGCAAGCGCGCTTCCTCTGTAATATTTTGGCGAGTGATGCGGCTCTTGCATGAACGTTCGTGGAGCGAGCAGAATCGGGAGGTAAGACCAAGCCGCTGCTCTAGGCGCTGCTTGCTTGTGATGGAACGTACGTGCGCTAGTTATATGTTTATCAGCAATTGCAAGAGAATGAAAGCGACGTTGCCAGCTAAGAAAAACAACTAACAAAGACTTGCTCCTGACTACCGGTGTCAGAATTGGTAGATGAAGGATGTTCAGGGCCAAGGAAGGCGAAAGACATGGGAAAAAGGAAGAAGAAACCAGTCGGGAGATCGCTGTAGTGTATGGTAATGAACTGTGCATGGGTAGACAGCTACTGTTCACTCCGTGCCTGGGCCGATTTCAACACCAAAACAAAAATTACATGGTGAAAATATCGACTAATAGCACATCGTTGGTATGTATATGTCATAATTTTTAAAGGGGAATTGATATTAATACTATGAAGTACTAGGGGAAGGTAAAGAATTGTACATAGAATTATGATTTATTAGACTTTTCAGCCTTTGAAACAAAAATATGCAGAAAATCGTATCACTCTGCACATGTTTGCTATGGAACATCCGGGTACGTGAATATACTCTCTCCCGGACGTGAGGTCATAAATAGTAGACCAGCGTCGTGACTGATTTTCTATGCAAAGAGAGGCGGATATTTTAGACATTTCAATTGAGGATTTCGAGTAGACAGAATTTTTTTGTGATATACTAAGTAATTGAAAAACTTAAAAATAACATATACTTGCCGTAGGTAACAAATTAAGGGACATTTATTTGCTTAGAGTATCAACTTTAACATATAATTGCTTTTCGACATTCGGGCATTATTTTTGATGCTCTTTTGGAAAATAAAGAAAAAATTGAGAAATTCTCAAAATAGATTTTTTACAATGTCACAGCTTCGGTAGTCTAAGACCCCGTTCTCATTCACTTCGTTGGAGCGGTCTAACTAAGACCCGTTCCTCAGGAGCAGTTCTTAGGTGAGTGAGAACGGTCAAAGTGTTCCAGGAAGTGGACTTCTGGACCGCTCCAGAAGACCACCTCGGGAGGTGGTCTTGAGGAACGGGTCTTATTAAGAGCGGTTTGGACTGCTCTAACGTGCAATGTGAACGGAAGCGTACTTTGAACGGAAGTGAGCTAGTGACGTTCCATGCGAAACATGTAGTACGGTACGGTACATACGGTTTGTATTCCGCGCGCAAAAAAATTGACCTCCTGACCTGAGCTGCCATAGCAACAAGACCACTTTGACTCGTGGAGCGGTTTGAGCCATAAAAAACTGCTCGGAGTGTGAACGCTCGCAAACCGTTCCTCAAGACCCGTTCCTCTGGAGCGGTCTAACTAAGACCACTTTCAAAGTGAGTGAGAACGGGGTCTTATAGAGCAGAAAACTGGCCCTATTATTATTGCTGGAGAGAATACAATACAGCAAATATAGGCTTTAGATGGAACTGCCCCCCCCCCTCCCCCCCCCAAGAAAAAGAACCCTGAATGACCTTCTACTGTATCTGTATTGAAAGACTGGTGTTTGAATCAAAGCGCAGATGAGGCTAGAGGTACTTCAAAATTACATGTGGCAAACACCCTCCCCACTCCCACACCCCCCCCCCCCCCCCCCCCCGCCCCCCTCCAAATAAAAAGAAATCAGATTCTCAAAACAAATTTCAATGATTCGAGATCCAAAGAGAACCAAAATCTATATCACTTCAACACACAAATCCAATGCATCACTGTTTCATGTGTAATGTTTCCTCTGTTTTAAATAAGAGGATCAAAGAATTATTGATTAATTGAAATACACCTGTACTCCTGGATTGTGGTTGTTCTGATGTTGCCCATAGCCGATGGGAAACGGAGGATGAAATATGACTTGTTTCCATGGAAACGGCATGAAGACACAGAAGATGGATGATGGAATCAATCTGCTGTTACCATGGAAACAGACTCAAAATCTTTACAAGGATTTCAGATGTAAGGATGGAGTTACTGAAATCAAACCAACCCTGGGGAGTCTACCTGCGCAAGGTGGGCAAGCACTTTTTTTGTTGGGGGGGGGGGGGGGGGGGAAGAGAAGTGCACAAAAGAGGGAAAACGCTAGTTTAAGTTTACTGATGTTTTCCCATTGCATGCATCCTTTCTCACCTACAGGACTCTGTACAAGTTCAATATTTGCTTCATGTTTGCCTGACATAGCAACACTGAATGTATGTAATGTTTGTTTGGTCCATGGAGAATAAAATATAGTGTATGCCTCTACTGAAGTCTTTTTTTTTCTTTTCTCTCTTCATAGTGACTGCCCTCACTGTCTCTCTGCAGATGATATATAAAAAGATAAACTAAAGAGTATTTTACTGGGATGAAACCCCTATTTAAGAACAAAAATAATACAATTTTGTCTTTTGTTACCAAGATGAAGAAAGAGAGTTTGAAAAGGATCGATTGAAGTGAGAGAGTGGGGTGGGGGGGGGGGGGGGGCAAGGGTGGATGAACTGAAGGACATCTAGAGTGACAGGTCCCAGGCAGACTCTCTGCAGTCCCGCAGCTTCAATTACATGAGATAGAGCAGCGGCAAGAAATACAATTCTACGCCAGCTTAGGATGGGATAAGGATGATATAACGTGTATGATCTGGCTCTGATGAGCAGTTCTTCTCTCTTCTCTCCTCTCTCGTTCTCTCTCTCTCTCTCTCTCTCTCTCTCTCTTCCATTGAATCTCTTCTGCAAAAACAGACCTCATTCATAATATTGGTACTAGGAAGGTACTACAGGTGGCTGGAGGTAAAGACTATACACATGATACTATATCCATGATACTATATCCGTCTTCATCAGGGACTGATTAGTAGACTACCAGTGAACAAGCTCTATGGCCATTTCACACCAGATGGGAATACGTGTACTGAAATGCTATTTGAAAGGGAAATTTGTTAAGCCTTGTAGCCAGGCTACAGTTTTTAATATAATGTACAAAGAACTGAACAGGCCTTGGAGCCAGGCTAGAGGTGAGTGTGTATATTGTACTTACATTGGAATGCACATGTAGGAAATCCTGGTTGGGGCCTCCAACAGGTTGAAAACGGATGCTATTCCTGGAGTCGAGATCAGATGGACGATGGAGAGGGAGGAAGAAAGGGAGAGATGGAGAGGGAGGAAGAAAGGAAGAAAGGGAGAGATGGAGAGGGAGGATGGAAGAAGGAGAGGGAAGGAGAGGGAAGGAGGAAGAAAGGGAGAGAGGACGAGATGGAGAGATGGAGAGATGGAGAGATGGAGAGAGGGCAAGAGGGAATATGAGGAAAAGATGGAGGGGTAGTAGGGAGAATGGAGCAAGAAAGAGAGGGAGGGAAGAAAAAATATGTTAGTCTACAGGTACAGGACATCATCATTCCCTAAAATAACAATTAATACAAGAAAAATAGTTGCATTTTGATACCCTTTACTATGTTTTATACATCAAGTCATACCAAGTCTACACAAGTCTATCAATGAACATAAGCTGGTTCTTTGTATTGGTCATGTGGTAAGATCTTGAAGTACACCTGTAGCAATTTTTATCTCAAATTGGAATGAAAAATGAATAGAGACAACAGAACAGAGAAAAAGAAGAGCAAGAAAGTGAGATGAAGACAGTAGATTACCATCTGGAATACTAGCTCACATAGCAGCGCATCTGCATGAGGGAAACAATTATCAGTGAAAAGGAAAAAGAGGTATGCCGGGGCCGGGGCGCCCGTGTTCCTCTCCAGACGCATTCCACCCGCTTGGCCGCGCAGTGGATGAAACACCCGGTTGGTACGCTTCAAGCATGTTGCTTGTCAACATGTGTTACGCATCAATGGGCCCGGACCTGTTCACACAAGGGGAAATTCTGATATCGAACAATCACTGTCATTCCGGTAAAGGGTCATACAGAAAATGCTTAAAGCCTGTCTGTACTAGTTTGGCGAGGGGGAATTAAATCTCCCTACAAGGTCACTGGCAGGTGGTTATCTCATCAAATCAGCTCTCAATTAAGATAAGAAAAAAAGGATCATGGGGGACCAACAGGCACAGATAAGGCATTGTTTGCTATATAGAGGGCGCAAGTAGCTATAAGTAGTGCAGTGGAGCTTTAAGCGATGATAATGTATTAACAAACTTTTTATTGAAAGAAACAATTTCTGAAGAGATCTGTTGACTTGGCAGCGGGCAACCAGCAGTACGTACTCTCAATTAGCCTAGCCGTGCCCAAACATGTTGTTTTCCTACATTAAAGTTGATCCATGATTCTTCATCAAGTTTTTACTTAAAGCGATAATCGAAACATCACTTTTGCTAGACCACGTTTTGCTATATCCGCTTTGTTTCATGACGTGAAGAATTAAAATGATTTATTGATTAGCTACAGTATGTGGTTTTCATATAGCTATACAATAAATGTTGCTAAGCTGAACAGGGGGTCGGTTACAGTACATTAAATACCGCAGCTTTCTGCCAAACTCCTCATGGTGACATGGAATCTCCTTCGATTTGACAGCCCCAAATGTGTAGGAATGCAAATCAGACATCTGAAAATAATGAATGAGCTAAGGCTAGCTCCTTCTATATTTAGATGCAGTCCTAGAATGCTGGAGTCAGCCCTCAAAAATGATTTCCCAAACCCATGCATGCAAGGAAAATCAATTTCTACAGGAAAGAAGCTGCCATATTTTCTGTATATGATTCCAATTAATCATAAAAAGTAATACATCACTCTGTACCTGGCTGTAGGACATGAACATGTTCTAGTCAATTTTCTTTTCTTTTTTAAAGAAGAAAATTTCTTAGTTTTAATTGCTGACGGAATAATTTCACCGCTTACCATTTAGATGCTGTATGAATTAATGTGTTGTCAAAGCTTTGAATCAGTGTTTACCAAAAGGTTTATCCATTCACTAAATTGAACCCTTCTGCTGGTCACCGAAACATAAATCCCAAAGGCCTCTCTGCAGTTCCTGTCGTTTACACTACTGGAAAAACTCCTAAGAAACCGTTGGTGTTTGAAAATTCTGTTTTTTGGTGAGTTGTGCGCATGCACCACTTAATTGTCACTACCCTGCATGCATTAGCACGGAAGTAAGGAGAGTCACCAGAGAACGTGCATTTACTCTGCATAACCCGGTGAAGCTTCCTTTGGTGTTTAAAAAAACAGACTTCAGATGGTCCTTTAAATAAGTTCTCTTTCAAAAATAGGCAGACAAATGAACCCAAATAGTATTCTTTCAAATTAGTAGGCCCTAAGTTTGTACAACATTGCACTATATCAGAATAATTCAGTTGCAGTAAAGCACTTGACATTGCATGCACAATGACATAATCCCTTCGCATGGGGCTGAAGGAAAGAAGAGAGGAAAACCGCATGGTACGAGTATCAGATTTCTTGCACAAATGCCTCTGCTCTCAAATCTATATTTAATCTTTATTGCTGTAATGGATGAATGCATTTAATAAGTCATTACCGCCAAGAATGCCGCGTTGAGAAGGGAATTCATGACCCAGGCCTCGGCGCTCTTCAATTCCTGGCCGGGAGGAGCACGAGGGGGGCAAGCCTGGAATAGTTTCACCCAGCCACGGACCGCAAGAACCGATGCGGCGGATTCCTCGACGTCAAATTGGGCATGCATCCCCGCGACCTGGATGTGACACCTTGCGTTACCCAGAAGTAAACTGCGAGCATCTTTCTTTAAATCGCGCATACCGAATGCCTCGGCACTCCGCGAACATTCTTTGATTCACGAGCAGGGGCATGTGACTCGAAGGAACGCAAGAGGAATTCGCTGACTTGCTGGATGAGCATCGCGGTAATTATAACATGACCTCCTCCTCAATGAAAGAAATTAAGCGGAGAGGTGTCAGAGGAAAACTATGGAAGAGTACAGCACGGTGGATATTAAACCTATACTGATGAGAGTCAGTATTGGGTGTTGATTATTCTTTTAAAAAAAGGATGGTCGACATCCTTCCGGCTTTAAACTGAGGTCAACATTACTTTCAATATAACTTTTTAAAAGTACTGTTTTATACATAAAATTAAATGATGCATTATTTGGTCATAACTGATAGGACAGTAAGATCTGCTGAGTGAGGACAGGTTTATTTCTATACAGGCAAGTTTTCCAAGCATCTCCATCCAGAAAACCATCAACCTCAGTCCACTACCATTGCTACATACAGTAGACCAATTCTATAGTTTTACTTAGTTATCATTATCATACAATTAATAACTAAATCATTCATACCCCTTGTAAGTTTGATGTCTTTTAGTTTTTCGTAACTCAAGAATGAAAAAAGGACTGGTTGAATTAGACTTAAAGGGCCTTTGTTAATTTCTTTTTTAGATGTAAGCTTTAATATGTCACATTCTCAAGAAACATAAATCCAAACAAATACATTTTCTACATATAGTTTAAAAAAATGAAATACAAAACTTGGTAAGAGTATGGATAATTTAGTTATTACTATATGTGAATGGCCCTTTAATGTAAACCATTAACGCAGCTGTCTCTATTCCTGAGCGCTCGCGATACAAGTTCATTGCCAACTTCATTCCCTAGAGCCCGTCCAAAAACCAAAAACTTTACAGACACTAATATCAACAGGTGTGCAGTACTCGATGATTTGCTGCTATAACCTTTTCCTCAAGAACTTGTAATTAAAGGGCACTGTACTTCTATTTCTCACACAAGGAACTAGCAAGGGATACGCGGAAGAGTAATTTAATCAAATTTGTAGTTGTTCTTTTCCCTAGATGGTGCTTATGGATCAATGAGTTTGGGTTTTTTCTCATCTCAAACATGAATACATGGGGCTGAAGATAGGTCATATCAAGTACGAGTAGATGCGTTTCTATCGATGAGCAGGAATCGGTAAGATTAGAAATTGAGGGCAATTAACCTGAACAAGTGTCTTGTGAATTACTACTGTAATATTGAATATGGGAGAGTTTCACTGAGGTGCCCAAGCCCTGACCCATCAAGTATTGTTCCTATGTGATGGTTCAACTGCCCCCACCCCCATTTCACCCCAAGAAGTTCAATATTTAGGCAAGGGGTTCTCTCCCTCTAAAATCTAAGAATTTGAGCGGGAAGGGGAGGGGGGGGGGTGCACAGAAACCCTAGAAATATGAGCCAGAATCCCCTGAAAAAAAGGTGTGTGTAAACTGTAAAGAGCTCTGCCCAATCTAGCAACATTGTTACTATCAGTAACACCTTATCCGTCAGACGTTTTCTGCCCCTCCATAAGCATATGAAGTCTGAACATACCTCACTTTAACTTCCATGCACAGGAAAATTTAGAAGTACAATCCCATGTTGCAAGTAACTTAGTTTTTTTAATTCGTTGTCATTTTTGCCTATGATGGCGCAAGCATTCCCAAAGGTGCACTACAATTTAATTTATATCCCATTTACATCATCATATTCAAAACCCACCACTAGTCAACAATATCTATATAGACCATAAGGGTTAATAATAACAATAACAATTATATACCATTCTTACATATTGGGATATCACATTATGACCTATATCTCTATAGCCTATAGAGTGGTGAAGTGTGACGTCATCAAAAATCTATTTTTAGAATTTCTCAATTTTTTCTTCATATTCCGAAAGAACATCAAAAATAATGTCCAAATGTCGAAAACCAATTTAATATGTTAAGTATTGGCTGAGATACGACCGTCTGAATGAATATATGTCCTATGGGAACTCAGTGTTATAAGCTCTGGCTCCTAACCATTAGGAGCCAGAGCATATAACACTGAGTTCCTATGGGGAGTATATTTATTCAGACGGTCGTATCTCAGCCAATACTTAACATATTAAATTGGTTTTCGACATTTGGACATTATTTTTTATGTTCTTTCGGAATATGAAGAACAAATTAAGAAATTCTAAAAATAGATTTTTATGACGTCACAGCTTCGGTACTCTATAGAGATCTATCCATTATGTACTTCAAAAGGACTTTAATTAGTACTTATATAATAATGGATGGCTTTGAGTGTGATACAAGTATATATTGTCATAGCGAGAGCAATAAATTCTGGTGTCACACGAAAACAAAGTCATAAAATATTATCATTATTATCTATATCAGGCTGCATTGACTAGCTAAATAACAAAATAACAGTACACTTGAAGTTCCCGGAAACAATAATGATCTGCCATCCGGGTACTGCGCTAATTGATTTATTGTACCACTTGGATGCCTTATATAGATAAGTAGTTCAGTTCAGTTTATTAATTTTTCTCCAGTATAAAAACAATATTATGATATTTACAAAAATGGCAAATATACATAGTAAGAGAAAAAAACGGAAACTACAAAAAAGTTTATAAAAACTTGTAATGGAGTAGTTCCCAGGAAAGGGAAAAAATACATGGTATAATGTCTCGCCAAAGGATGTTAGTGCTGTGACAGGGATTCGAACCCGTACCCTGTGGTTCACAGTCCAGAGACTTAACCACTAGACCACAACACCTCTACAAATCTACAACATTTTGTTTTGTTCTTTGGTTTGATCCATTAATTATTCAGTCTGCGTATCTCTAAGTGTTAGACATAGGCCTACCATTTGAATACACTTACAATTTAACAGTGAAAAAAATACCGGGGGGCTCAGGGCGAATTTGCCCCCGAAATGCCCAAAAGAGCCCCCGAAAATCAGAAAAGAGCCCCTGTAAATTTGCATAGAGTTCAATGCAAAATAAATTTTAGAGTGTTAGTTTTATGCAGGCAAGCTTTAAAAGTAGCCCCCGTAAAAATAAATATTAATTTTTTACCTGCTGAATTTAACCTACAAATGCATCAATAGAGTAGACTTTATTTTCAAGCTGAACCTTGCGGTCAAACAATCGAGACTGTTCCCTCACTTGATACAATTGTTTATTCATAACTATTGAAATTCATAAACGGTTTCAATGAAGCATGTTGAAATTGAACCTGGGGCAAGAATAATCATAATCCAAGAACAATTGCATAGAAAATTGTAGCCAAAAAACATCTCAACGCGACTTCTAACCAATCAGATTCAAGTACTATGCATAGGAGTTTCTTTCGATTGAGGGGGGATTCATGCCTACGATCCCAACTTTTTTATGCAAGAGGTTCTTGGATTTGTGATTTGCCCCTTTAAAATTGTGTCAGATTGACTTTATTTGATCTTGGGGTCAAAAGTTGGTGGAAGATTGCCTCCTGAGGAGGTCATTGTAGGCAACAGACTGGAAAGAGAGATTGTTTCAGTCTCTCCCTCAGGGCCATATTTCACAAAAGTCAGGTTCATACGACAGGCCGACAACTTAAAGTTAAGCTCGATAGCTTTAAACTTTTGAGATTATCTTGTAATTAAGAGCTGTGTAGACACACTCATTGTTTTGGATACTTAAAGTGTACTTTTTAAATGTAAGTTTTGAACCACGACTGCATAAGCTTACGGTTAGCATTCCACAATAAGTGCTTGGCAGACAAAATTAACTTTAAAGTTTCACCAGTTTGCAGTTACAAAGCTCGTTCAGCTTGTTGGTAGATAAAAACTATTAACACTTATCGTTTCTATCCTGTGCAAACATGAACATGCAGTAGTTAGTGGGTCATTGTCTAAACTTACTCGTTTAAAAATATGCAATCCTGTGTAAACAAAGCTTATTAAATTCTCTCTCTCTTGCATTCAGGGGTAGATTTCGCTAAGCCTGTTCCATAGCCTAACATACAGCCAAAATTAGAATTTCCCCAAAATAAAAACATAGGCTGCAACCAACTTACCCGATCGAGTTACAGCCTAAATTTCATACATGCACATACACAACATTTGACTTGCTTCTTCCTTCGTCCACACAAGATTGAGCTTGAAAATTAAGACTGATCAAAGCTTCCAGAGAAATCAGTCAAAATTTTGCTGACTCAATCACAGATGAGCAATATGCCCCAAAAATTCAAGTTTAATTCTGAGTTACATAAAAGTAGTCTACACCTAGCTGTGATTTATGCATGTATTGTTCAAGTTTGCATGTGAAATGGGGGAAAAGAACGATCACAATCACTAATAACTGCATAAAAATGTTTATTCCAAAGGCAATTCAGCAAGAATTTCAAAAGAACTCTATTACAATAGCACAATATCATATCGTTAACTTCAAATTGCTGTTTAATTCAGCCCAATTTCCTCACAATTACGAATTCATATGCTCCATTAGAAAGGATTTATTATTCCTTTTTACGGCAGATCCCCTTTTTTCTAAAATATTTCATGAGGAATAAATTTTGCCCAAGGCATGTAGAGAATAATAAACCCCTTGCTTGCGTGAGAAAATGAAGATAAAATATTATAGTATGAATGGGAAAAGCAGTGAAGGGGCTCATATTTTATCAATGGCGAATAATTCAAGCGCAATATCAAAGGATTTTCTTTGCTTTTCTACATTTCATTGAAGGTTTATACAAGTTTCTTATTTGTATCAGATAAACTTTTGATGACACTGTTGTAAAATTTGACTTGACAGCGCATTGTAAAGCTACATCAAGTCTCATCGTAATGCAAACTTGAGAAGCATTTTTTACCAAGAGAAAAAATACTATAGTATAGCTCACCAGAGGTGTTTTGGTATTGCTACAACTAGAAGCCTTTTCTTTAAAGACAATATTCTGTTTTGGCAGCAGAAATTATTCTTCACTTCTCATTCATTGATATTCATGTGTTAAATAATTCCACAGAACAGAACTGATCAGGTCAGGTAGTACCTTGCCATGAACTATTATCATGCAAAAGAATGTTTTGAGGTGGTTGTAGGGGGGGGGGGGAGGGGGGGGGGGGGGGTTATTAAATCTATACTATAGGTACAGGCTACTGTCTTCCTTAATTCTAAATTGTAAAGCTTGTTTACACTTTACTTTCAATGATGAAAAGAAAAAGAATCCTTATAAATTAGAATAAGCTGTTACTTCCTCTCTCTTTCAAATACAATCCTTTTGTCATTTTCCCCAAACGGAGAAGCTCTAAGAACCCTCTCCAGAAATATCAGCACGTCTTTCTTTTCATGCAGCGTTTGCACACCCCATAGCTTGTAATTGAAGTGCCCTATGGTCAGATACATGCTAAGCTTTATTTGACTAACCCACAGAGAGAATCCGAAAGGGAGAAAAATGGTATGCAAAGATCCTTTAGAGTAATACCCTTTTAAACTAGTATTGCTGAGTATACACTTGGAGAAGTGGTAGAAATTTACATATTTGTTGCAGGTCTAACTCTCTAAAGATGGACTGCGATATTTCAGATATCCACGGTTTTTGTTTATACTACCTCCCCCCCCCCCCTCCCCCCAGATATAAATGATGATAATAATGAAGAGGAAGGACAAATATAGAAAAAAAGATATAAATAAATAATAAATAGATAAATAAATGTAAATAAGAAGTACTTCAAAATGTATTCACTCACATTTCGATATCCATTAATCAATCATCATTATTCAGAGAAAAGGTCATCAGTAATCCTTAATATAACCCCTACATCCCCCACCCCCCCCCCCCTCTCCCCCATTAAAAAAGGGGGATCTGACTGTGATTTTCTTTTGTATTCATTCCTCAGACCAGGTACAACCAAATTCAATGATATCATGATCAAGTTACATATTCAGGGAAACACATCTTGAATCAAATTCTGGAAAAGAAATGTCAATTATTCTTGGCAATTTGCCATTCCACGTATCACTGTACTGTTGGGCAGGTGTTAGCACCGTCACAAGGTCCACTAAAGGTCAAGTGTAAACTGCATTCAGACCTCCACTCTATGAAGCAGGCTTGGTCCAGCCTGAAAATGGGAATTTGGTCCAAGGAGCTCCAATATTTGACCTTGGCTTTGTTTTTTTATCAGAGGTACACTGTATAGAGAGTTGGGGTTGCTGTCAGGTTTTAGGTTAGGTTTAGGGTGAGGCTTTTGGGTTGAGGCTTTGGGTTAGGTCAGGGATTCAATTACAACTCTACACTTACAGTGCACGCTCCCCACTTTACTATAAAGGATCGGAAAGCAAATGCTATTAAACCAAACACTGTGACACATTTCCAATTACTAGTATACCATTATAATACAATGTGTACATCTGGTGTGTCTATCATGTGCCACATGCATGAAGTCAAACAATAACACAAATCTAATAAATTACATATCCATAATATTCTCTGCTTTTATTGACAAAAAGAAAAGGGTTTTCCCCAGTTTCGTCCAAATCATGGTGATAATTATTTTAACAAGAATCAAAGTCAAGTTCCGATCAAATATTTTACAATAATAAGCAAACACTTGAATAGTGTCATTGTTTTGAAATACAAATCAATCAAATTGAAAAACGCTTTCCTGGTTTCTAAAAGAGAAAGATTAATGTATGAGCTAGGGCTACGTACAGCAGAAGCAATTTATTTGGCAACAAGTTGATCCATATTTGGCTATTTGCTACGTGTACTCAAATAAACTTTTGTCTTCCTATCGTCTTTCAAATGATCAAACTTGATATTCTGTGTACTAATGGAACCAAAAACTTATTTATATATTTTTAATACAAAATAAAAAAATAAAAAAATAAAAAATTGATCTACCGTATTCATTTTTTTTTAAATAATAATTTTGACCACACTCCATTTAAAAACAAACTTACAAAAAACAAGATAACTAAACAAAAACATTCTCAGAAATAATTCTACTTAATTAGAAATCAGACTACTGAAAGCATAATCTTTATAAATTACACATCTTAGATAAATGTACAAATCCAGAAATCAGTCATTCAGTTATAAAGAATAAACACTCCCTTGCATTTATATGAAATATTAAATCACTTTCTAAAGAACCTGATTTAACACAGGTTTCCACGATCGTCAATGATATTTCAATCAATGTTTGAATATGAAATCAAGTTCAGAAAGATTGTAGTGTATCGTTATCAATTCATTGCTGGACTTATTATTAGAGAAGTAGTCCAAAATGGAACCACAAAAATATCTTGAAGAAAAAAATTATTCCAATCCTCTTTTTATTAAAAATCTGTGTAATACAGATTGCACTTGAATTAAAACCAGACATAGCTAAAATTCCTCAGCATGATAACGATCTGGGAATTTTTTTTTGTTTGAAAACCAATCCCGGGCCCTGTACGCCCCCTTTAAACGGGGATAATTGCCTCGCCTGCAAATCGCATCATGTCCGCACTAATTTCATCAAAAGTTTGATTTGGGCAAAAGTCTCTGATGCCCCCCCCCCCTTCTTTCTCTCTCTCTCTCTCTCTCTCTCTCTCTCTCTCTCTCTATTTCTCTCTCTCTCTCTCTCTATTTCTCTCTTTATCTCTCCCTTTCTCTGCAGCTTCTTCTATTCCTTCATCTTTTTTTCTGGATGAGCTTTCTGCTGATTTTAATGGCTTTTGAGGACTCATGGGAGTTCAACTTGGTGTCATTGAAAGTGGGCTGCTGCAAACTGTAGGACCCTGATCACATGAAGAAGTTGATCCCATGAGACAGTCTTAAAGGGGAAGTCCACCCTGAAATTAAGTTAGTTTTAATAGGAGTAGAAAAATGAGAGAAACAAGTCAGTGAAAGTTTGAGCAAATTCCGATTAAAAATAAGTTAGGATTTTTTAAGTTGTGATCAATCAAACACAAATTGGCAACTCTATGACGTAAAGTGCGAGCTCAACTTCCATTTGCTTAGTACTAAAAAAATCTAAAATTTTCATTTTCCCTCAAGAAAAATTTCAACCATACATGCACCCTAAATATAATAATTGCAATAATAACATCAATAACGAAGAAAACATGATTTTATGGAATATTATGCACAAAGCAAATGAAGGAGCGCTCGTATAATAAGTGACAGAGTTGCCAATTTGTATTTGATCGATCACAACTTCAATAATTCATAACTTTCTTATTTTCATTCAGAATTTGCTCAAACTTTCACTCACCTGATTTTCTTATTATTCTGCCTCTATCGAAAAACAAACTTATTTTGGGGGTGGACTTTCCTTTTAAAGGTATAGACCAGTTCTGGTCATGCGATTGCATTGTGAAAGAAACGTTATGGAATCAAAGAAAAGGTTGATCATCTAGCACATACAGTGTAAGTAAAGGTGTGTACTGCAAGGTTCTGGAATCATCAAAATGATAAGAAATTTGGCTCAGTTTTGGTAAAGTTACAAGCACTGTACCCTACACAGAAAGATGTATATGGGACTATGCGATATCTATCCAGTCCAGATAGATATAATTATTTACCAAATATATCAATAAGCAGGCGGTTTCCCGGCAAAATTTGTATCATCAGGTATATTAGTCAAAACATATTCTTTCACATGATTGGTAATAAGAGATTCCATTTTATTTTTTGAGAGGGGGGCATTTCCAAAACTGGTCTATACCTTTAAAATTTGAAAACTTGATAGTTCTATGCTGCTGCTTCTTTTGTGTCAGAAACGCCAAGGTGAGGCAGGGAACGTGAACACGTGAAGGTGATCTCAATTCCATCAATAGCAAAAAAACATAATTTTTAAATTTCAAACTAGTACTGATGTTCTGCCAAATGATTTGTGATGGAAAATGTATCTAAATAAGACTAATGGCCTAGTGATGAGCAGGGAAGGACAACAAAATTGAGCTAGTTGTCCAGGTGACCAAATGCTATGGCGCCAGATTAAATGATTTCAGTCCATGTTTTTTCTAGCAAAATTTGTTCCATTCGTTTATATTTTACTGTTCCCAATAACAATCTACATCATTATACACAATTTAAAATCACTTTAAATTTGTTTCTCTTAAAATGCAGCTCCATCACCCAAATTCAAGTTTGGCTTTATCAAAGTGGATGAATTTTTCACGCAAGGAGGTGACGGAACACACTTGTGCATTCAAGGAGGCATGGCCAAGCAGACTGATGATCGATGCTGTGAATAATAAAATGCTTTTAGTATTATTATCTTCATCTTGTGAGGGGCCACTTCTAAGTAATCTGGGGGGTGTTTCACAAAGATCCTACATCGAACTTAACTTTAAGTTGGACTTAAACATCATGGAGAGCCATTTGTAGCCTCAAACAAAATAATATTAAAAAGCAAAAATTCGAGTATTTTGGTCATATCATAAATTTCACATCAAGAACATGAAATCTCCTTGATTATAGACATATGAATGATTTGAATCAACATTTTATGTCTTTTAAAATAATTTGTACACAATATTTTCAAAGATGCTAACAGCTTTCCATAACTGTTAAGTCCAACTTATAGATAATTTCAACTTAGGATCTTTGTGAAACATCCCCCTGGACCCCACAACCTTTTCACATTGAGTCCTCTCTAATTTGCTCTGTAGAGAAATCTCGTAGGCTTTCATTTTCTTCGATATTTATGACAGAAAAAAGTTTTTTTCATACATTGGTTGCATCATATGGTTGCATAGAAACATATTTGCAATAATTATGTTTAGGGTGCATGTATGATTGAACATTTACTTTATTGAAAATCAAAATTTCTGATTTTGTTAAAGACTTATGAAAAGCCTATGAAAATAGCAGATTACAGTAACATCTTTTGAGATTTAAAAGATGATAACCGTGGTAATGAAATTAGCTTAGGAGATGAAATAGAATTCAAATACTATTACATTGCAATGCGAAGGTATGAAAAGGAAAAGTTTTCAAGATTTTGAAAAACTTCCATAAATGTTGTCCTGCTTTGATTTCTACGCTAATTCCACTGTTTAATATGACAGGAAAGGAATGACTGCGTCTGTTTTGGAAAGGAAGAGATCTCCACCCCCAGTCCGAAAGACATTGTTGTGTCAACAGTAATATTATTGACTGGGATTTGATGCCCATGGCACTGAAGGGTTTAAAGAAAAGTAAAGGTTAACCGTTAACCCTAACCTTTAGATCAGTATAATAGCCTATCAATGGATTGTAGTAATTACATCACTTAAGACACCCTTGCAGGACCCCACTGCTACAAATGAACACACACAATATTTACTAATGGCAAGTAAACAAAGAGCTACAATGGGCTACTTGCCCCAGAATTCTCAAGAAATTGAGCTCCTGTTATGAAAAATGAACCCATCTCCCCCCCCCCCCCCCTAGAAAATTGGATATGTTCTTGGGTTGTTATCATGGTAATTATCCAGGCCCATGTTAAAACTTTCTTTTTTAATCAAAATTAGATAGAGAACAGTCAATTTATAGTGACTCAGGGGGTGAGCACCCCTCCCCCTCTGCCCCCTCCCACTTAACAAAGGGCACAGGTCCACATGCACACATGGATTTCTAGATGTGATATTCAACCATGTAGTGATCCAACAAATGCACAGCGACATCAGCTTTGGGCTTTGTTTTGACAGAAATGTAATGTAAAAGTTTACTTAGGGCTAATGTTGCAATGGGGTTTCACATTAGGGATATGATTGGGGTTAGTTTTGTCTGTATGTTTGGGTTTGAGGTTAGGAACATTGACCACAGAGTAATTACTGACAGAGCATGTGTTGTAGAACAGGGCAGCATTTCACAAAACCATCATAAAGTACAAGTCCGTGGATAAACCATTGAAACAGATGTATCAAATCTAACACGTTTCAATGAAATATCAGTTAACTTGTACTTCTGACGATTTCGTGAATTGATATGCCTAGGTCTTCGATTACTCTATGTCTATAGGCCTAGATGGTAATGTTAATGACTAACAGCAAGCCGACTACATGCAGCTCTATGATGGTAGAGAGGCTTAAGATTTGAATGCGAAAGGGGGCGGAAAACAGATGGCATTTGAGTTGGCACCAAGTGTAAAGGCGGCAATGGCAATGTCAGATGGTGAAGGGTGGAATCAGATTTATAACCATGCTCAATACAGAGCCGAAAGCTGCTTCAAGGGGCAGCTCAGTAGTAGCAAACCAGGAAAAAGGTATCCTCGATCTTCCGTGATCTTGGCCTAGAGATAAGAGCTCTATTAAAGCTTGAATCAGATTTATAACCTTGCTCAATACCAAGCTTACAGCTGCTTCAAGGGGCAGATCAGCAGCAACCAGAAAAACAGTATCCTCCACATTGATAATGGCCTGCAGATAAGGGTTATATCAAAACTAGAATCAGATTTATACCCTTGCTCAATACCAAGCCGACAGATGCTTCAAGGGGCAGCTCAGTAGCAAACCAGAAAAAAAATGTCCTCGATCTTCTGTGATCTTGATCTAAAGATGCAGGATATATAATAAAACTAGAAGATTCTCCATAGGCAGTCAAGCACGACTTTACACTAACTTATATTGGAGAGAGAGATTGATATACTTGGGTTTTTATGTACGAGACCCCTGTTTATTATGGGGGTTCCAGAGTTACAATGTTGGGGCCCATGTGTCCACTCCTCAATGGGACATGTTGGTGCAGAAAGACCCCTGGGTTAGGGTTGTAGTCTTACCCCAGTAACATCTCAAGACCAAATCTCAGTCTCTAAAGCATGACTGTAGTATCAGGCAAAATCTTGGATTTATATTCGCAGCTTCTGTACCATCCCAGTACAGTTCCCTGCAGCACTAGAATCTGCACTATTATCAAAGACTACAGGACTTCATGCTAAGATCAGCCTAGCAACATCTCTGTGGAGGTGTCAAGGTGTAGTGGTTCATTCACTCTCAATCCAAGGGCAAGGGTTCAAATCCTAGCCCAACACAAACATCTTTTGGCAAGATATTGATCCACATTTGCGTGCAGGCTCCACAATTGTCTGTATGCCTGATTTATCACAAGGTATGGCTTTCTTGGGAGTTCTGCGCATAAGGGCCACAAAATTTCAATTCTGGACCTGAACTGTATAGAAATTTAAACAGGGGGAGAGGGGGGCATTTGCTTACAGCCTACAGATCCGAAAAATAATTTACAGCTGCACCCTCTTAATAGTAATTTCTGGAGCACTGTACCAAAACATTATGCCAATAATCATTTCTTATAGGATAGAGCTACACATACTAATAACACATTATATTTTGATAAGCACCATGGGTTGATTTAAACAGAAATGTTGCAACCTGCAAAGAATGCATGGAAAGGCTTTGGGGAATGTTTTGGGGCAAGGCTTGGGATTGCAGCATCATGCATGGCAACGTTGCTCGTTGGATGGGTAATTATGTCCATGTGGACTAATGCTTGGCCAAGAAATACCAACGTATTTGATTCTCAGGGATCCTAGGATTCCGGGCGTTGGAAGAATACCTCTCCCAAACCCTTGCGGGATTGATGCCATGCGGGGCAGAGGAAGTACGGTGTCAATCAATGAGAGTGTTCCCCCTTCTCCTACTTCCATCCACCATCTCTCAGCCTGCTCCCCTCCCCCCTCCCTTTCAAATAGACACTCTGTATCCATCCATTCCAATCTTTTTTCTCCTCTTCCTTGTCTCCCTTCTCTCTTTATACCCTATCTCTCCCCAAAGCACTTCCAAATTCCCCCCTCCAATCTTCCTCATTCGCTTTCTTTATTCTGCCACCACTCCATATATCCTCCCCTGCCTCTATTTCTTTTACCCTCATCCAAGTATACTCCCCTCTGCCTGGTCCCTCTCCATCTTGTTACCCCTCTCCTCCTTACCCTTCCCCTTGATGGTACATCATATTTCTTCTCTCTCTCTCCTAATCTCATTTATTATTCTTCTTAGAAAGTCCCTCTCTATCTATACTCCTACTCCTTTTCATTTGTATCCCTCCCACCCCCCACCTCTCTCTCTCTCTCTCTCTCTCTTCTTCCACCTTACTCATGATCACATGGTACATGTAGCTCCTGTACCTCTTCATTCATTCTGTCTCTCACCCCCTTCACCTCCCCTCCATCCCTTCTTCCTTCCTCTTCTCTCCCTCCCTCCTTCCCTCCCTCCCTCTCTCTTTCTCCCCCTCTCTCTTTCTCTCCATCTACCCTCACCCAACCATCACTCCTCCTCCCCCATCTCTCCACATCTCTCTTCTCCCCTGATCCCTTCGAGGATAGCGGGTGTTGAGAACCCCTCTGCATGAATGACATCGGGCTAACGTTACCCTGTAACTCTGTCCTCTCTTCAATTCCACCCTCCCTGATTGTTCCATCTCCCAGTCAAGGCCAAGGATCGAGTGAACACAGGGCATCCATCGTAAGCCCCGTTCCCATTAGCCCAAGTAATCAAACAAACCAGCTTATATCCGTAGCACTCGGTGCATTCACTCAATAAATCCTGCCAGGTACCCACTCACTACTCCTGGGTGCAGTGTGGCAAATGCAGATTAATGTCTTGTTAGAGGATGATAGTGCTGCAGCAGGGATTCAAACCCTGTACCTTGTGGTTCACAGTCCGAGATGTCCACTAAACTAAAACATCATGACACATCCAAGAACAGTATTTACATATTTCTGTGGTTCTGACACCTTGCTCAGACCTGAACTGGCAGACTGAAGATAGCTGCCAGTTTTGTAATTACTTGGAGGTCATCTTATTTTTCCAGGGAAATTAGCCAAAACATTCATAACTAGCTCAAGTAAATGAAGTCACAGATAGTGCTTTGGCAGGCTATTTCATCATTGCAGTTGGGACAATAGCTCAAAATATCCCAAGAAATCTTACGATCAGCTTGTTCATGAAACAACCCACTCTTTGGCCAGCTAGCGTGCTAATTCGTCAGTGAATATTCACTCAGATTACTACAGTATTCTCCCGTAGCTTGAGCTCACTCCTCAAACAAGCAAGGAATAATTCGCTTTGGCTAATTTCAGACAGGAACTTCAACTCAAGACTATTTTCTCAAGAGGCACTGGTTCAGTGAAATATTCTCAAGCTCAAGCTTGCTCCAGCTAGTGGAAACACACCTCCTGATTGTTAGTTCTGCCATGCAGTCAAGGGCAAAGAGTGATGGGAGCTAGGGCACGGATAAGAGCCAGAGTTCATATCCTATACAAGCTCCCCCCCTTTACTCCATTCAAACATTCTCTCATCACAAACTTCCAATGGCTGTTTCTCATGATACATGCCTACATTAAACATTCACATTGACTGAATCACTGAATCGTCGCCGAAATACAACAGTTTGTAAGTTACTGATTGAGGTTCTTCTGCACATGCTCCGATGATAGCTGCTCCTTAGTCAATTTCTTTACATTTTAACATATTCTAAATCACTAATTACCCCTCATCCGGACCCTAAACCCAACCAAGCACACATTTGCAATCATAGCACTGTATCTTCGACCAAAACTAGCCTTTAATGAGCAAATATCAGGTCATTAATCTAGGGCTACCCAAGTTAATTGAAAATTCACTTTTATAAGAAATAAATAAAGGGGAAATGTGATGGAGTATACATGTATAGCAATCAGTTGAATTGTCAAGGAGAAACTTATACCAGTAATCTAACATTGAATGCTTTGATATTATAAACATATGGGCATTGTTTGGCAAGTATGGAGATGGAGCATGACTTCCACCCCCCCCCCCCCCCCCTCATTCAAACATTTTCTGTGTGGTATATTAATTTTGATATAAGAGGACTGAAACATGCAAGAGCACATATTCCGAGGATTAATATTCTACTTGGAGGCAACAACAAGTATGCTGGCCCACAATGCAAGGGGTGGGTTGGGTGCTCTAACATTTTGGGAATCAAGGGAGGAGGGCAGCGATTCCCCGTAAGTCTGACACCCACACAATCAAACAAAAGAAGTCATTATATTTGAGTTTTTACTTATATACCTAAATCACTGACAAGCAAATCAGGGGCGGGCCCCCCGCCCCAGGTAAGTTTAGAAAGCAGGTCTTTACATTAGCATGACCATGACCATGTGGAATAATGCAACACATGGGTTCAAAACAAATGACCTGCATCTGAGCCATGGGTCCAGGCTTTAATCCTTCTCAATAGAATTAAAGGCATCGTTTAACAATGTTAAATCTGAGATGCATGGCCCTACGTGTTATCAGTGTCTGTGATATGGTGTAATATTGGAGCCCTACAAAAATTGCGCTTCAAATTAACTGATCATAAAGTGCCTCAAAAGTAAAAACCTTCGAGTGGCCAGTTTTACCGTATTCATTTTCCCCAATTAGATGGCAGTGTTACAAAAGCCGTTAGGAAAACGAAAAATGAAATTTCAATTTCCAATCATAAATATCTTGATAATCATACACGTGATCTGCTTGTAAAAGTTATGGGGTTCCCGACTGACCTAAAGTTTTCAAATTATGATTGCAGCATGAGCTAAATCCAGGATTTTGTTTCAGAATCTGAGAAAAAGTTACGAGTCACTTTAAGTTTAGATCACAATGAAGTACATTTGATACAACCAATGCCCTGCCTCCTCGATAGATCTCCTAGAGCTGCAAATTACAATGCTCTCCTGACCCGGTGAGACACTATTACAGTAACAGGCTCGTTTACAGAGGCTTACAAAACACTCTGATAAAAAACAATAATAGATACTATATCCACTTGCAATATTTTCAAAGTTGCCATCCGGGTATTGAAGGAGGGATTTTAAATAGCTCAACAAGATCTTTATTTCTTTTTTGTTTTGTTTTGTAGAGGGGGGAGGGGGGGGGGGGGTAGCAGGGAAAAAATACTTAAACAATTTGGGGGGCTCCTTTTCAAGCTTGCTTGCATGAAAATAACACTCTTTAAAGGGATAGTCCACCCCAGGATTTTCTTTAGCTGAGGATATAGACCTAATAATACCATGAAGAATGATACAAGTCTCATTAAAATCCATGATCACATAACGAAGATATATCGACTTTTTTATCGAAAATCAGCCGCCCCCCAAATGCAAATGCGTTATATGGGCATGAAACGATTGTGACGTATGTTGCGAGCTGCCTTCTTATTTCGGAGACATTCACTTTCGCTTTCACTTTCATTCATGATTCGTCGTGTCAGTGCGATAACAGTGTACCGCGAGCGAAAGTGAATGTCTGCGAAATAAGAAGGCAGCTCGCAACATACGTCACAATTTCGATACTATCGGTTATTTTTTGGCGATCGTTTTTTGCCCATGTAACGCATTTGCATTTGGGGGGCGGCTGATTTTCGATAAAAAAGTCGATATATCTTCGTTATGTGATCATGGATTTTAATGAGACTTGTATCATTCTTCATGGTATTATTAGGTCTATATCGTCAGCTAAAAAAAATCCTGGGGTGGACTTTCCCTTTAATTTGTTTTGCATTGAACTCTATGCACATTTTGGGGGCTCTTTTTGGCATTTTGGGGCAACTTCGCCCAGAGCCCCTGTGTATTTTTTCCCTGGGTAGTGGGGGTGAATGGCATAAATGTATTTCTTAGTAACCCTGGTTGGAGAATGAGCTCTCTATGATTGACAATGAAATTGCCGGTCAACGGCAGGCATCCAGGCAAGCACTGATATCAAGTCATGAGTTACATTGTCAATCACATCTAGAGCTCATGCTCCAGGGTTACTAAGAAATACATTGATGCTGTCTATGTGATGGTGCCGACACCGGTGGTGAACGTGAAACCGAGACGGACGGGCGGACGCAACCTACAGAATGAATTACACATGGTGACACGGTCCAAGGGGCCTACTTTAGATCCATTTGAAATGCATCATCATCGGCAG
Source organism: Strongylocentrotus droebachiensis (assembly GCA_035222895.1). Classification (NCBI taxonomy): domain Eukaryota; kingdom Metazoa; phylum Echinodermata; class Echinoidea; order Camarodonta; family Strongylocentrotidae; genus Strongylocentrotus; species Strongylocentrotus droebachiensis. The sequence continues at coordinate 83,414 of JAVYIG010002623.1, read as the reverse complement.
ATCGATGATGATGAGCGATCATTAATTATTTGAGCCCCTGCTGGCATCAATATCGCAATGAGAGCCCACTGACGTCAGGAAGGGGGTCCAGCAATGGGGGCAAATTTGAATCGAAGAGTAAGGTGGGGGTGTTCATCCAGAGGGCTCCTAATTTATAAAGGGGGCACTTTGGGTTAATGATACATACTCCAGCAGCAACTGCTCTGTGGTCAATACACTACACTAATATAATTCTCCCGTTCAACATGGACCCAACACTATACCTAACCTTAACCCCAACCCTAGACCCAGCCAAATTAATCACAACCCTACAAGTAACTCTAACTGTATGTCTTTGACAAAATAAACCACAAGCAATAGTAGCTGTTCAGAGCAAATGTCAGATCTATAACAATAGTGGTGGGGGTTATGATGATGATGATGATGATGATTAAAACGATAACGGTGATCAATAATTGCTTAGGGGAAATGGTTTTCCACAGGAGCACGAAAGCAAGCTAGTTCCTGTCATATCATCTCAACTAGAACCACATGACTGTATAGATTGAATGCTCATTATGGGGCTTTGATGTTTGCATAACTCCACTGTTTACAAATACTGAGTAGATTTAATGTCGTCTGCTACAACTCAAAAAGTAAACACACCTGCATTTAAACATTGGAAGTTCTCTTTAGATGAAGTCTACAAAGGCATGTTCCCACGGCAGCATACTACCAAGGTAGAGTGTTATTTCGAGTCACATGGTGGTGTTCAACTATTTCATACATTACGATTGATGCATGCATAGCTACACCGCTTACAAATACAGAATAGATTTAGCGTCTCCTGCTACCACTCAAAGTAAACACACCTGCAATAAAGGGAAGCTCATTTAGCCAGCATTTTAGCTGAAGTATTGAAAGGCATGTTCCCATTTAGGACATTGTCAAGCTAGAGTGTAATTTCGATTCACATGGCCAACTACATACATTATGATTAATGTTAGCATAGCTACAGCACTTACAAATACTGAGTTTACTGCTAAAACTCAAAAGTAAACACACCTGCAATAAAAGGGTGGCTCATTTCTGATGAAATATTAAAAGGCATGTTCCCATGGCTTTAATTTATGTAATATTAATTGACTTAACATCCTCTTCAACATGCATTGATGGAATTTGAAATATACTTACATGTATGTTCATAACTGTCTACAGGGGAGTGGAGAGGCAGGGGGAGTGGAGAGGCAGAGGGATTAGGCACATATTTTTAAATCAGTGATATTACCTCAAGTGTATTAAAGGGGGAGGGGGATTGCAAGTAGATGATGATAAAACTAGTGCAGTCAACTCAGGAGTAAGTTCTAAATCGTGATACAATACACACCTCAAGTGCATGCTCCAGCATAATCCGGCCTTGCTTTCAAGTTACTGGACCATAAAGCCACTTTTTCCCCTTGAATGCTCTACTGAAGAATGGACCCCCTCAACAATGCAAAATCTGTCATTCATGAATTCATTTAGGGAGGCACAGCTATACAGTTACTTTCCTCACAAATTGGGGATTATTCTCCAATTTCCCATTACCTAAAAAACTAAATCCTAATTCTTTTCAATTATCTTAATTCTTTCCTCCATCTCCACCCCCCCCCCCCCCCCCAAACAAACGGTACGGTTGAATAGTTTGTTAACAGTTCTAGAGATTGTAAAGAACCCAACTGAAAGAGGTACTGAGATTCAGGAACTGACTGGGAGACACAGGTCTACAGGCCTAAGCCAATGTAAATTGTTATTTTTTCCAATGATAACTTTGAATCTTCTGAGATATAGAAGGACATTAACAACAGCATTTGACCTACAAAAATAGTTATTGAACTTCTAGGTAACAGCAAATCATTTCGGAAGAAAATAAAAACCTGGCAAATCAATTAAACATTATCCTATAGGCTCAATCATACAACACACCTAAATGCGGAATCACTCAAGACTTTATACAAATTCATGATGTGATTATTACACAAAAAGTTATTGTTAAACATAACATATTTAGGATCACATTTCGTAAAACAACAATACCGGTACTCCAATCACTATCAGTCTGTCCAGTAATATTATCCCTGGGCCCTGTCTTACAAAGAGTCGATATTAATCGCAACTTATTTGCGATTGATATCGATCGCAACTATGTACATAATAGATAGGGGACAGCAAACTTGCGATTAATTGGAGGACTTGCGATTGATTTGGATCAATCGCAATTCTTTGTAAGACAGGGCCCTGGTCTATCTTTGCATCTAGGCCTAATTGTTGTCCAAACTCATCACAGACACGAGGCAGGGCTTGACTCCAACAGGCCCTGGGACACATGGGCACCCAAAATCTAGGTCCGGACCCCCAAATTTTAACATAGAACTCATGTATACAGACTCGTGTGAAGCCCTGTAGTAGGTACAGATTTTTAAAACCAAACTGTGCAGTAACTGCAAACAAATTTCAGAGACTATAGAATTAAACAAAACGGCAGCATATTTTTCATAATATGTAGGCTACATTAGAAAACCGAAGCATTTAGCAATAAGGTACAGACCTAGATGTATTGGCCCAGAATAAGTACTCACCTTGGGGTTGCTATCATCCAAACGAGCCAATGTCCTGTACAGTCCTTAGGTAATGGAAAGATCGACCCACATCTACCGGCCAAATTCAAACTCAGCACTTCCCACAAGAGGTTACGTCCAAAGAGCAGAGAGCAGCCAGTTCAATCACAAGAGATGGAAGCTCCTCGCTCTGAGATTAAACGAATTACAAGTTGAAAACCCTGTGACACAATTGCATCTGTCCAGCAAGGGGGAAGAGAGGTTGATGATGAGTATTCCAGAGCCGATGCACAAATCTGCCTGCACACTGGAGACTGAAGTGAACCAAAGGAAAAAGAAGAGAATGGAAATTAGCGTCAGAAGAAGTTGTTTTTTAGGCAGGGGAGGTGCAATTTGCAGTTCAGACTTCTTGAGTAACTGAGTAAGAGCTATGGAACCGATTCTGTGTTTAGGGTAGGGAAACCTTGCAGTGAACACAAGTTGCAGCACTAGCTCTTCTTACCCCTGGCAAAATGCTTGTTGTCGTATGCATGAGAAAAATGATAACAGATTCAAAATTCACCCTCATATCATTTCCAGGTGCGTACGTCCTCCGCTCCCTCCAGCAAGCAAGTGTAGTCTGCTAACAAATCGCAAAGTATTCGGAAATTCAAGAAATTCAGGGGCAGGGATGTATGGCTAAAACTTTGCACTAAAAAGTTCAAAAGGTAGAAACGTTATCACCAAACTTTGTCCTTGACTTGAGCACTGGTTGTTATGGTCAAAGTTTGAATAATATTTCCCTGGTACCTGTGTTAGTACTGTGTATGATTCGTGATGGTAGTACCTGAGTGTTTAGTCCTCCTTTCATGAACTCTGGTAGAGTGATATACCATGGATGTCCTACCATGGACCTACTATGGATGTACACAACAGAGATGGCAAAGAGGAGACCCAAACAGGGGAAAGATAGATTGATGAGAAGATTCGTAAAACAGAGGGAAGAAATTGGAGGAGAGAAGACTAGTATGGGATTATTGTGATGATGATGAGCTCAGGTTGCAGATGCCTGATGTAAAAGTTACACACATACAGACCATGCACAATGTGTGTGTGTGTGTGTCATGAATAAACACACACACACACACACCATGATCTCTGCACTCTTATTGGTCGAATGAGCACCTCACTTCAAAGAAAGTCCCAGGGACTTGTCCACTTTCTGACAGGGGTTTCCAACAGGGGATTTATCTACTACAAAGAGGGAAGGAATGCTGGATGAAAATGATCAATCAGGGCTGTGTCTAGTCTGTCCGTCAGCCTAAGAGTTTATTTATTGTCTGTGGTAATGGATGGTTTTCAAACAGAGCCATTTGATGGATGTATAAACACATAACAGAAGAAAGATGACTAGTACTGTGCTATTGTCCCAATGAGGAAGATATCCTGAAATATTCTGATGGATTATAAAGACTATAAACAGTATGGACAATTCCCAAACCTTCAATTCATCAGATTTCCCAAATTTTCATTGATAGAAATCAAGATAATCATATTTTGAACTACCGGGTAGTGTAAAATTGAAGCTTTTGCTCTAACAGATAACACAGGTATTATAAAGCAGAGATGGGGGTGAATATAGTGCATAAAGTTTAATGATTTTACATAAAGTTGAAACTAAGTAAAAAATGAATTAAGAATAAAGTCACTAAAAAAAATCACTAGCATTTGTTTTCCTATATTTGTTTGTTGAACCTTTTATTTTATGCCACTGCTAACTCCTGTAAAATCGTTACATCTTATATCTCAAGAAAATGAATTTTAACAGGCCATCATAATCCCAGGGGTATACAGAGATATTTAATTTTTATAATTGTAGTAGTAAAAAAAACTTACACAAAATAGAAGCTAATTACTCAATCTCCCACGTTGGTTACACATACTTTACTTCAATCCTCTCGCTTTATGCAATGAGATACGATCTTACTTTAATAATAGCAATGAGTTTACATATGTGGTATATCAAATGAAAGACTCTGCAACAGGATGTGTAATTTAAAACGTAAAAAAACATTCCCAGTGAGTTAAGATCCGAGTCTAATCATAGAAACAAGCTCATCTATTTAAAAATTAAAGTTTCTCTTTTTTTTTAAAGCTATTGGCAGTGTAATTTGGAAACCACATTCAATATGTTAAAATCTAACTTCTATCGACAGCAAAAAGCTCATCTATTTTTAAACTAAATGAAGATTCTACAATTGGGCTGTGTGATTAGCATTTTAAGCCACATTGTCTAATTCTGGCAATTTTCTGTGGACCAATTTGCAGAGCTCCACCTAATCATGATTATGAAAAGGAGGAGCCAGAAAAATGTCCTATTTGCAGAGATAAGCCGCTAACCTCCCCCTCCCTTTCCATGAAAATGCTTAGCCTGAGTGTCCGTACCCGATTCTATACTTAGTTCTTTTCAGAAAATAAAGACAATTGAACATGATAATTACCTCTTGCTAACCTGCCTCACAAGTACTCACTGAAGATTCTCCATCATATTAATAAGTTGAGATGAGAAGGTATATACATTACAGTCCTTAATAACAAGCCAATTTTCCAAATTTTTCTTTGAGAAAGGAAAAGGTTTGAGCCTTGAAACTACTAATAGATATGGAAGATAGGTAGCAGCTAGGCTCAAATCCCTTACACCTCCATGCTAAGTGTCATGGCATCTTCACGCAAAATGTCAGTGAAACGAACTCCAAACATCACCTTTTGTTGTCCTTTTTCACCGGGCCTCCGTCCAAAGCTCGTAGAATATTTAGTCTCACTCTCTCTTTCTCTTGGAACTCTCCGAGTATCTCTTTTCCTATGCTTCTCCATTTGACACTCTCCTTCCCATTTATATATCTCTTCACGCAAATTGTCAGTGAAATGAACTCTAAACATCACCTTTTGTTGTCCTTTTTAACCTGGCCTCCGTCCAAAGTGCCTAGAATATTTGTCTCACTCTCTCTTTCTCTTAGAATTCTCGAGTATCTCTGTCACTCTCCCTCCTATTCATTTCTCTTCTAATTCTTATTCCTTTACACCCCACACTCCCTTCATCCCCCCCCCCCTAAAATCCTGTCTCTCTCTCTTTACCTCTCAGATGGGAAAGGAAACTTAAAAATAAAACTGTTCGCTTCATTTGGGGGGGGGGGGGGGAATATAGGGTTACTATTATGGTTGCTGTTGGATTTTAGGTTAGGGTTACGCTCAAGCATAACCCTTACAGAAACTTAAGCTTGCGGCAAGCTTGTTACAAGCTTGTTAGAAGCTTGCGGCAAGCTTAATAAGATTGCATTACAAATTTAAGCTTGCAAAACTTGCGCGCAATCTTACAGCAATCTTGCTGCAAGCTTGCAGGCAAAGAGAGATATTCATGCAAGCTTGCTGCAAGCTTGCAGGCCAAGAAGATATCCCTGCAAGCTTGCAGGGGTGCAATCTAAAGCCCTTGCAATCTTACAGGCCGACAGTGTATGCCCTGCAAGCTTGCAGCAAGCTTGCGGACATTGCAGGGGCGCAAACTAAAGCTCTTGCAAGCTTGCAGACAAAGAGGATATCCCTGCAAGCTTGCAGGAGCGCAATCTAAAGCCCTGGCAATCTTACAGGCCGACAGTGTATGCCCTGCAAGCTTGCAGCAAACTTGCGGACATTGCAGGGGCGCAAACTAAAGCTCTTGCAAGCTTGCAGACAAAGAGGATATCCCTGCAAGCTTGCAGGGGCGCAATCTAAAGCCCTGGCAATCTTACAGGCCGACAGTGTATGCCCTGCAAGCTTGCAGCAAGCTTGCGGACATTGCAGGGGCGCAAACTAAAGCTCTTGCAAGCTTGCAGACAAAGAGGATATCCCTGCAAGCTTGCAGGAGCGCAATCTAAAGCCCTGGCAATCTTGCAGGCCGACAGTGTATGCCCTGCAAGCTTGCAGCAAGCTTGCGGAGCTTGCTGGGTGCAATCTAAAGCCCTGCCAAGCTTGCCGCAAACTTATGTCAGACTGCTATGGACAAACCCCATCTATGACCAAATTATTGTCACTGTAAACATACAGCACAAAAGTTTATATGCACAATTAAATTGTTCAATGATTTTCTCATAACCTTTGATTCTTTGCTAATGAGGTATAAAATAGGGGATCTTTATACACATATAATAATAATAGTACAGTTCTTAAAGCGCATTATACCTTTGAAAAAGGTTTAAAGATGGATGATCATAAAACAAACATTAAATATCGCATCATGACTCACTTTTCACTGTACAAAAAGGTACACCATCCAACACTCTAAAAATGATTTCCTTTTTCACTGTGATTTACGAGAGACCAGGCAAGAGTCAACAAAAATGGTTGAAACGAAATATATAATTTAAATGAGCGTTTAATCAAACCTTGCTAAAATCTAGCCGGAAAACGATTTGATTCAAAAACTATATTCTTAAACAAAAGCAAAACTAATAGTCCAATAGCCTGCTTGAATTTCTTTAATTGACAAAAAAGACCAAGTGTTTTGTTTTAATTTTTGGATAAAACATCCTAAGACATGTCTCCTAAGACATGTCTGAAAAGTGATGTCTTGTGTGTTGTGGGTGGTGGAGCCTGATTTCAGAGGTCAATGACCTTTATTTGACCCTGATTTCGCCTAACAGTTGTTTTTTACATGTCATTTGTTAAAAAGAGCCTCAATTTTAATGAATATTGTGTCTAATGAAAGATAATGAAATTATCTATCACATGATATGAATATTTATAATATTTGATGATATTTTGAACCTTTTTTAGGGTTTAAAATGTAATTTTTTGACTTTTTTCACTAAAATCATAATTTATCACTTTTTGTTTGTATCTGTAAAAAAAGAGGAAACAATGAAAATCCTAAAGAATTACTGTAAAAAATGCATTTATATTCATTTATTACACTGTGAAAATTTTATATTTATTACTTCTCTTACTAAAAAGTTATTGACTTCCAAAGATAACACTCCCAGTGCCAACAAGATCCTAATCAGAAAAATGTCACGCGCCCTCTATTGGCCATTCCAAGTAATTCATTTTTTGTGGTTGGTTCAAAGTTTTGTTGAACATTTTGTGAACTGGTCAAGTGTGAATCAACTTCAAAATGGTAAGTACTTGTGAGATATTGCACTTACATTATAATAATTCACAACAACATTTAACATATAAATCTCTGGAAAGCAATATTAAAATGAAAATAAAACAGGAAAATTGTAATAATTTGATAATTTTTCATGAAATAATGTAAAACTCAGACTCAGTCCCACATCACCAAAAAAATGTTAGTTAAACTAGCTAGACTAGGTAGTACTAGTAGGTAGCCTAGTCTACTTGGTACTTGGTCGGTTGGTCCTCCAAGATACTCGTCTGAGTTTTAACTTAACGGGTAGGGTGTATATTAGTTTGTAGATGTGGGGACGTCAGGGCAATTTTGAATTTGACAGGGTCAGTGTGGGCGATAGTCTCTGGTTTAAGCTGGTCTAGGTCTAGACCAGGACTAGGTCTAGACTAGTTATAGGCCCATAACTTCCAATTCTAGATCTAGTATAATCTGAAACGGCTCTGGACGCAATTTCTCAGTCTATCTCTCTACCTCTTTGTTTGTATATGTGTGTGTGTTTTAGTTTTTACCCTGATTCTAAGGGTTTGTGTGTGTGTGAGGGTGTGTGTGTGTGTGCGGTAAACAGGTAACAAAGGTAAAGTGGGAGAGAAAAAAATGATTCAACAAAATCCATTAATTATCTGCATTTTGTTCAACCCCGTTTGTGTCTCTGAGTGTGTGTGTTTGTGTTGACGTGCGTGCGTGTATGTTTTTACATCAATTGTGAAAAGGTATAGGTTTTATACTATGTAGACTAGACTAGACTAGACTAGACTAGACCTAGATCTATGTGTTTTTTCCCCAAAAAAAGATGGCACCCACAGGTCTTTCGGGAACAAATTTTCTCCACTTCTATGTACCGTAAATAACGTTGTATTAACCGCACTTTTTTTACCGCCGGTAAACATCAAAAGTCGGGGGTGCGGTTTATACACGTTACAGACATAATTCATGCTGCAAATTGTGTCACTGAGGCTGAAGTTCTTGGCTTAGTTAGATACCATTGTCCTGAAAATGACACTCGTTTTTAACGTTTTTTAAATCATCCATCGGAAGTTCTGACATTAGAAAAAATATTTCTAATGTGAATGTTATACTATAATCTTGAATCTGATAAATTTTCATGTAATTCTGATGATGCAAAATATGAAATTTGGGGCCTGGAATTGTGCTCTGTCACTACCAAGTCAATCATAATTGTGTTGGGATTGTTATTACGTACGTGCGGTGGACAAAAAATTTGCATTGCCCCATGTGTGATAATTCATGTAGTGAGATGAAGAAATACGTGACGAAAAAAAAAAAAAATATTTCCAGCGATATTTTGTATGAAAATACTTGTCACAAATCTACAAATATGTAATATTTTATTTTTTGAACTATTATTATTGTAATATTTCTGGTTGATTGATGATTTTAACTTACGTGAAGATGGATGTTTGTTGATTCTAAATATATGTCTAGTGGTGGTAATTGGATGGATTTCGTATTTTGAGTGTGAGTAAGTACGTGTGTTGGTTACATGATACATAAGTGTAAGAATTCGGCCAAATTTTACAATATAAATGATGAAATAAATATATATTGTAGTATTGTAATTTATTTATTCTGGAAAATTACGAGAATTTTTTGTTTTTAACCTCTTAAAAATAAACAATTATAACAACAGTAATGAAAGAGCCTGAATTGTAAATCCAATATGGCAGCTTGCATGAGTCTCAATTTCACACAACAACACCGACAAAATATTGACAAAATAATCATTTAATGTCAAATTGAAATCAAGATTCATGTACACTTGCAAATAAAACATGATTAAGGACAGGAATATGAATGTAAGTACACTTTTTCATTACGTTTTCATGTGAAATTAGTGCCGGACGAAAGCAGTGCTTTTCATCAGGAATGGTGGGTGAAGATCCCCCCTGCTGGTCGGCCCAGCGCCTGCCCAATCCCGACCACTATTCTTACTATCAAACTTTGGCAAAAGTGATTAATTTTCGTTTAACAGAAAACCGTCCTGTTTTAACTAGCGTTCAAACGAAATTGAAAATATCTGTGATGTTACAACACTTATTCTGGGGGAGAAGAAAAAAGAAGAAATACAATTTTTTTTTGAGGGCGAAAAAGAGGGGTGCGGTTAATACACGAGGGCGGTTTATACAACGTTATTTACGGTATTCAATTTGTGCCAGACTTGCCATGGCAATACCTTTCATTTTCTTTCATTTTTGAGAGGGAATTTTTGTTTATAGAGATATCAAAAGTGTGAATAATATTTTGTCAATGTTTTCAGACAGTCGTTATTACATGTACAAGTATTCAGAAGTCTAGCTGCAGCACTACAATGTCATTGAAATGTACTTAAAACTCAGGTAACATTAAAACCAGTTGATACATATATGATGTATCTTTTGTAGATCTCTGTCAATGTTATTGTCCATACTGTTACTATTATTCCATTTAATTTGTAGCAAGCTTGCGGCAATCTTGCGACGAGCTAACATCAAGCTTGCATATTTTGTAATTGGCTGAGGGTACCATTTGGATTTTTTACCATGCAAGCTTGCAAAAGCATGCAAGCTCGCTGCAAGATTGCACGCTTCTCTTTTTTTACCAGCTTGGGAGCTTGCGCAAGCTTGCAGATTTTTAGACCTGCAAATATAATTCAATATCTGCAAGCTTGCTGTGTGAGCTTGTTTCAAGCTTGCCGCGAGCTTGTTTCAAGCTCGTTACTAGCTTGCAGGGTTCCAAAAATGCAAATGAGTTTATCTGTCAGCCAATCAAAACAGAGGAAATATATTTTCAGATCTAACAATCTGCAAGCTTGCAAGCTCGCAACAAGCTTGCTGCAAGCTTACATGCAAGCTCGCAGCAAGCTTGCAACAAGCTCGCAGGCAAGCTTGGGAGCTTGCAGATTTTAAGACCTGCAAATATAATTAAATATCAGCAAGCTTGCTGTGTGAGCTTGTTTCAAGCTTGCCGCGAGCTTGTTTCAAGCTCGTTACTAGCTTGCAGGGTTCCAAAAATGCAAATGAGTTTATCTGTCAGCCAATCAAAACAGAGGAAATATATTTTCAGATCTAACAATCTGCAAGCTTGCAAGCTCGCAACAAGCTTGCTGCAAGCTTACATGCAAGCTTGCAACAAGCTCGCAGGCAAGCTTGCAGATTGTTAGACCTGAAAATATATTTCCTCTGTTTTGATTGGCTGACAGATATAACTCATTTGCATTTTTGGAACCCTGCAAGCTAGTAACGAGCTTGAAACAAGCTCACGGGCGAGCTTGAAACAAGCTCGCAGATCAAGCTTGCTGCAAGCTTGCACTGCAAGCTCGCGGCAAGCTTGCACCAATTTCCATAAGGGAAGTATACTTTTTAAAACCAAAAATGTTGAGAATATTGATAGTGTAGAATATCTGATCTGGGCCCTGTCTCATACACAGTTGAAATTCATGTACATATTAGAGATGAGAGACTGTAAACTTGTGATTTATTAGAGGAATTCTCGCTACCCCAAATAGCGATTCTGCCGAGATCCGGGGAAAATCCTGAAAACGCGCATTGCATTATGGGATAGCTTTTCGACATTACAGCTTCCTGTGCAGGCGTTCGTGATCACAACCCTCTCTTTCACGGTAGAGTTTAACGGCCTTTTGTGCTAAAGTCACTAATTCTGCCCGAAGCTTTCCATTGCATATTATAATTTGTACAAATTACACTGATTGGCATCGATTTTAGCGTGCGTGAAAACTCTGCACAGCGAACACAGGCGCTAGCGCCAGCGGGATGGGACTCTATACCAGAAGTTGTAGTGACGACCCGAGAGAGTGAAAATTACCTCGTCTCGCGAATTTCGAGATTTTCGTACCTATTTAGGGTAGCGAGAATTGCGATCAATTTGGATCAATCGTAACTCTTTATGAGATGGGGTCCAGGATAACAACGCCATGCATGTGTTGTATAACCCTGAAAAGCAATCTAATCAAATGTTATTTCTCTTCAATTTTCTTTTCTTTACTTCCAATCGGATTAAGGGAGAAGAACCACACAAAAAAGGATGTACAATTAGTTTTGAAACTAAATTTGATCGTTGTTCTAGAGGTGAGACTAGCAGTTAAAGTGGCCTATTATACCAGAGAAAATAAAAGGACATTGTTATAGGAGAGAGGGAGAGATTAGGGGGCTTTACAGATATAACAGCTTCTGTTTGGGGCCAAAGTGCAGATAGGGGTGAAAAACTGTGACCCAACTTGGAGCCGACCATATAACTTCCCCCCCCCCTCCCCCTCCCTATGATACCTCCATGTCTAATTACAAATGTTTTTATGTGAACCCGGTCCACATCAATCGCAAGTCCTCCAATCAATCGCAAGTTTGCAGTCTCCTATCTCTTATGTACATTGATATCAATCACAAATAATTTGCGATTTATATCAACTCTATAATATTGCAAGAACTCAATGGAGAATCAAGGTCAAATACAATTTTCAGATTTTCATTCTTGATAACAAAATATAAAAAACTTAAAGTTCAGGACTAGTCATGCGAGTGCATTGTGAAAGAAATTTGAGGTTATTGAGAATGGTGACAGAAGAAATTTGTTGAATTGTGAGGGTTTTTTAACCATAAAAGTGATAATTCAATCCCTTGGTCATGCTGAAAATCACAAGAAGTGAAAAGGGCTGCAAACAGAAACAGGTTTATGGGCCTAGCTACAGATACTTGTGGTGCAGAATTTGGTTTGAAGATTTTCATTATTTCCTACCATATTTGTGGGCATTTTCAAGAGAAAGTATTTTTATGTGACTTTGCTTCTAAGACATTCTTGAAAATGGGAAAGGAAATAAGAAATTAAACAAATTGCTAATCGCCTTTATTGCAGAACAGGGCCTTCTGTTTAAAATTTCATTTCAATGTATTTATTTGTCCCAAGTCATTTAACATGGATATTGACTATAAAATAATACTATAATATAAATACTGACTTATATGGGCCAATGATTAACTTGTTCCACCTGTAATAATTACTTTCATCAAATATTCATTTTACTCATTTCCTAACGAAACATATTATTAAAGGAAAAAGCAGAAACGCTGGTAACAAAACGCATTATATTAGGTTACATGAATAGGGAACGAATGTGTTTGTATATCGCTGTGTCCTACATCGCTATGTCCTACATCTCAATAACCTCAAATCTTTTCCTTGATCTGGAAAAATCAATAGAAATTAAATTAAAAGAGTTAATATCCCCTCTTTCATCAGCATTACCGAGTCCTTTGTACCTCTAATAAGATGCAATGACCTTTCAGACAATGTATCTGATTGCAAAAAGATCATTAATCTTCTTATTCACCTTCTCCGAAATCTATCCAATATTAAACCAATCCCGATTATTACATCCGATTCCTCATTCAGACCACAAAATGTAATCGTATAGCTGTACAGAAACTCCATAGCGTTACAATAAAATAAAATTCTAGTCTAAATGTTGACACTGGTATAACGAAATCTCTCGTTATGAAACATCATGTAGCGATACACATGTTTAAGCATTGTTCAAAGGATAACTTGTTAAAGAGTTCCATTCTCATCTGAACGTTGTAACATTAAAAACTGTATAATTGGGAGGGGCTTATCACGGAGGACCTTGGTGATTGGTCAGCTGTCATGTCAGCTGACCTCTTCAAAACTAGTTCATTTATAAAATGTTTCTTTTATATGATACACAAGCAAACCTACTCCCCTTCTGCTATACAGTGATTCTATATACGTTTCTTTAACCGAGTTGCGCATCATTTCTTCTGGTCTGAAAGGACCAAACTAGTTACACTGTTCATCAATTAATCAAACAGCCCATGGCCCCACTGCCAATTATACTTAGATTATTTGAGGGGTGATTATTACCAAGGCTTAATGTGTGTTATCTGCACACAGATAGTATAGAGTCTGCAGGGGGTATGTCAATATATTAAGTACCTATAGACAAGATGTATTTAGATGCTATCTTTAATTGCTTTAAAATGACGATGCATTTTTTCTCCTTCTTTCTCTCTATATCTCTCCCTCTCTCCCCCTCCCCTTATCTCTCTCTCTCTCTCTCTCTTTCTCTCTCTTCACTTGCAATACTTTGAGAGCTATTCTATATTTTCAATCTACATGTATATCGCTCTCTATTCCCTTAATTTCTATTCTAATTACATGTTCTCTTTTTAAAAAAATGGTAGTTTTGAAATACTCATTCTTTCTCCTTCCTTCTCTCGTTCTATTTCTCATCATGAAATGGACATTTTATTCATGAGTATTAAAACAGGGAAGAGGGAACACATCCTACCTTCTGTCCAAACTTTCCTGTTTGAAAGGATTGTGTCTCCCCCAGCAAAATGCACACAGAGGTTTCGCTCCTGAAAGTGTGGAAAGAATTCTTGCAATAATCAGCAAATTTGAATTTTGAAAAAAAAAAAGGGACTGAGAACATTTTGCTCAAGAAGAAAGAGTCCACATACAAATTAGCCCTCAAAATGACCTCTTACTATTTCCACTGCATTATTAATTTTCAATAATCTTACTTGTTGGATACGACTTGCAGCCTTTTCACACACAGCTAAAATTCATCGTATCTAGGTATGGTTAGAATCATCGTAAAGTTTTAAACATGTTTATAGACAAAATTTCCCAGTGTGAACATCGTTTATACGATGTTGGGATAGATACGAAGTCGCGATCCATACGCCCCTAAAAGCAGGCTGCAGATACGAAGTTCGTATCTAGTGAGCTTGACATTTTGTGTGTGAAAGGTTATTCGTGTTTAAACGTGTTTAAACTGAATGGAGCGTGCACTTTGATTGATGTGACATGACCTTCAATGCGCAATGGCACTACTGCGCATTTTACGAGCAGTAGTTAATCACGAAACGATTAACGATCGCACCGAAATTTCTGTGTGTGAAAGGCTCGTGATTAGTTTAATCACGTTCGAAACACGTTTATACTAGTCATGTTTATAGAATTTTAGCTGTGTGTGAAAAGGCTGTTTGTCTGCTTAGAGCCGAAAGAGCGTACTTAAACTCCGCGTCCAATCATATGAGTTAACTCATCGCCTACTGGAATTGGGTTGTTTCTGTATGAAACGTATAAGGTTCTGTTCATACAATTGCATTGTGAAAGAAACATTGTGGAATCAATCAGAATATAAGTATTGGTATTGGTATTGGTATTGGTGTGTACTGCAAGGTTCTGGAATCATCAAAATGATAGGAAATTTGGCCCAGTGTTGGTAAAGTTACGAGCAGTGTACACAGAAAGATGTATATGGGACTACGCAAGGCTGAGTATTTCTGGCTTAGTATTCAAAGGGGTAATCATTATTTGTTGCAGTAATAAAGCAGATTATCCCTTTAAAATCTTGAAATCACTATCTCATTATGATGGACATGAATACCTACATAGCATCAATCAAGTCTCTTTCATTTCCTCCTTCTTTTTCTCCGAGACATTTACGTCATAGCTCAGAGCGGTGATCACTCATTCAATAAGAGCGCCCATTATTTCATATTGATGTACTTTGAGTGATATGAAGTTGTCTGTCCTCTCTGAATTTGTTTTCACAAAAGCCCTGTTCAAACCTCTTCATATTGCAATATTGCTGATAGAATTGGCGAGAGATTTTTCCTTGTGGTCATCGTTCATGTATGAAAGAAATGCATCCCGTTATAATGTTGTAATATTGTGGTGTGTGTGCATTTGTTCATAGAGATTACATATGGTATTCACTTCAGTAGGAGAGTAAAACTTTGCATTGTGGTTACCATCGTGCAATAGATCTGCATTTTATGCTTTTATGCAGATGCATTTCATATTTGCCAGGTATCAGTTACTTTTCCTAGGTCCCTGCAGATTATAAGCTGCATATACCTAAAGCTGCATATACCTAAAGCAGAAGGAAGCAAAAGAACACTATATTTGGTGGTACCAGATACCTGTATGATTTTTCAATTTTTTTTTTGTTATGGTCTACTTTTTCTTTTGCTCTGGTTCACTCAGAAACCTGGGAGTGACTTTTTTATTTCAAAATGGTCTACAAGGGAAAGGAATTCAGTTTCAAAACAGAAGCAGAATTCCCAGCATTTAGAGACAGGCGTCAGATATGACCATGGCTACAAACACTCTAAAATAAACAGCATCATTTGCAGCCAAAGAAATTGCTAAAATTGCAACAAAATTTGTGGCTATTTCAGAAGGGTCACAAATATGAACAGGGCAAAATAAAAAATTGTAAGTCTTCCATCAAATTTTTTCTTGCCATTGATCCATTATACAATGATTCCATCTCGGCTGAATGAAATCTGAAAATGGGCGGAAAATGCCATTATCGTCGACATTTCCTACAGTGCTTTTCATTGAATCAACGCGGATAATGACATAAAGGTTTCTCCTCACAGAAAATATGCAAGGCACAAAGAACTGCTAAAAATGACTTTAGGTTAGTCGAATCGTGAGATTCAAACAGGAGGATATAATATCGGCTTAAAATCTTTTCAATTGATATCTGTTTGGCAAGGCCAAACCGAAAGTTCATCTCAGATTTTATGATTTCTCAAAGGTCATGGGCTGGTCAACCCAGTGAAAACTATAAAAAAATGTTGGATTGAATTCAACCAAAGGTTGAGGATTAGGAGGGTCATATTCCTTCAAATATTTGGCTTGCAGCTACATATACATGTACTTTTGTTTCTTAAAATTTTGTTTCTTAAATTCGCTGGTGGAAAGTTGTTGAATTAATCAAATAAGAGGTAAAAGAAGCATATTACTGGATAATTGTTTAATGATTGCAAAAATATATACCGGTAATCATAAAATTATCTCTATTCTGCATTAAATATCACTCTGCAAGATGATATTATAGGTCCTAAAAGTAGTTATATTAAATTAGCCTCATTACTGTAAAAGGCTAACATATATTCTTCAAGGTGAGAAAATGAATTTTCCATTTTTTTCCTTCTAAACCAGATTCAGGGCTCTTGCTTAAAGGCACACTGCCATACTTGTAGCTACTTGCTCCCTCTATATAGAAAACTTCCCCAATCGGTGCCTGTTGGTCCCCCATGATCCTCTTTTTCTTATGTTAAATGAGAGCTGAGTTAATGAGATAGCCACCTGTCACAGTGACCTCGATGGCTCTCTGTGTGGTCTAATCCCTTCTGGCCCAGTAGTGGTGACGGCCTTTAACTTTTCTATTTGGCTTGTAAGCTAGGCAACCTAGATAATTTGCGAACTTTAACCATCGCTGGTATTCCTGGTAAATTATAAAGATTTTTAAAGTGGTTTTTATAAAATTCACATGACATAATTTTTCAGACAAGGGGGCCTACGAGGCCACAAAGGCGTGACTTTTACATAGCCCAACAATATTTGGTGGTCAATGCCAACAGGGCAACTGTTATTTTCAAGAACTATCAATGGCAGAACTGACATAAATTCTCTATGATTTTGATACAAACACAACAAAACCTAAAACCCTAAATCAACCTACTTTCTTTCTTCTGCGAACACAATGAAAATGTCTGGTTCTATTATATTGATTATTATTCTTGAATCAGAGATATATCAAAGCGATGTACAAACCCCATACCTCATATTTTCAAATGTAGGGTACAGAGAAAAGGTGGGTTTAAAGAGAAAAATTCTAATAAAAAAATACTCATTGCTCCTTGGGGAAAAGAGAACTGATTTGTAGTTTCTCACCCAACCCTCTTCTTTTAAAACTCTTGCCTCCTATTTTTCTTTTGAGTATGTGTCCTTATTATCGCATAGAAAAGCAAGTGACAGGGATTTAACAGTCGTTTCTTGTCACAATCTAGATTTGAAAGGTACTTTTTTTTAAAGTGCACATTCACCGTCTAACAGATTTCCCTTCTAAAATCTAACATTAAGCATTACTCAATTTCATCATCATTTTTGCTGGACAGATTAAAAGATTTAACAGCTATATCAGCTTGAATCCTATAAATGCTGATTGAAGTCTTGAATTTTCAATAGCTTTCAAATTAATTTGAGAGGTATACTTTCAAAAGATCACATCACTCCTTTAATAATTTTCCCTGTAACATTAAGCATTGCTCCATTAGATCGCTATTGTTCCTGGAAAGAATAACAAGTAGGCAACAATTACTGCAGCTTGCAATCTTGAAATATATAATAGCTCTACTGACCACAAGGTTGGGGATTTTAAAAGCACTTTGGTGTTTAAAATATCAATAATTACATAAGGTATACTATCCAAAGAGCACATCTCCTCTTTAACAGATTTTCACTGTAACATTAAGCATTGCTCAATTTGATCGTCATTGTTGCTGGTAAGAATGAAAAGAGGCAACAGTTTTTTCAGCTTGAAGCCAATTACCACAGCTTGCCGTCTTATTGTTCCTTTTGTGACTAAATTCAATGGAACATCCTGAGGCCTCAGACAGCTACTACAATCAAGTCTTTAATTTTTATATAAAAGAGGGGGGGGGGGGCTGAGAAGAAAGCCATTTTCAGAGGAAATGTTAATGTTGTCTGCAGATCAATTTTTCATCAATATTGTAAGATAGATATTGAAAAAAAATCAGCCATATATGCATTGCCACATAGGTATTTAGCACAATTTGGATTCAAACAAGCTTTTGGTTATCTATGTATGCTGGGGGTGTGTGTGTGGGGGGTGGGGGGGGGGGGGGGGACTTGTACACAGGAGCCTCATAAGACCCCTCTTCTACATGTGATATTAAATTGCAATTTCTGTGTAAAAGATCATTTTGCAACCGGCTGCAAGAAACAAAAAGGAAAATATCAAGAGAACTATTTCCCTGAGGTCTCACTATAATATTTATTCATTTCAAAAGTATGTATCCTGATAAAGTGTAGAAATATTTTGATTTGAAATAGCTGGTAATCTGCTTCTGATAATGCTATTACAAAATATTTAAACCATCAGAGTATAATGCAACAAAAAAGGAAGAAAATGAAAGAGGGAAAAAGGGAGAAAAATTCTAAAGAGATAAAAATGGATAATAACACCAACCACAAAACCAAACACTTCTGCTCTAATATCCCCCAGGAATTGATATCTTTTACCTTTCTATTTCTTTCATTTTTTTTTCTTCTTTATAATCATGACATGATGGATAATGACATTCTTGTGGTTCCTTCTGTCAATGTCCTGTTCAAGTTTAGGGGAAGGTATCATCAATCAGGCCTAGTCTTGCATCTCCAGACCTCTAACTTTAAAGATAAAGTTGAGTTCTGGTCATGCGATTGCATTGTGAAAGAAAACATTGTGGAATCGATCAGAAAAGGTTGATCATCTAGCATAAAAGTATTGGTGTGTACTGCAAGGTTCTGAAATCATCAAAATGATAAGAAATTTGGCCCAGTCTTGGTAAAGTTACAAGCACGTACACAGAAAGATGTATATGGGACTACACGAATATATGGCATAAAAATCTGTCCCAATTTTTATGTTACATGCTATATTTACAATATTAAGGCATTTGAAGAGCCATGCTTTTCATGGAACATTTTTTATCTGATGTACGTCCACACTTGCATAAAACAATGATAACGCCCACAAATTATTTTTCACCAGAACTCAACTTTTTCTTTAATATATCTCTAAAACAGTGGTTGGAGATTATTCATTTTTTTCACACTCTTCCCATTCATTTCCATAAAACGGTTTTCATATTGCTGTTACAATTTTAAATTTTAAAACAACCTTTTTGAGGCATATATCGAGCTATGTATGAAAGAGGTTTAACTGTATGACCTTGATAGCTGGTAAGTGACTGGGGTAATTTAGTGGAAAAGCACCCATGGCATCTCTTG
The DNA here is from genome assembly GCA_035222895.1 of Strongylocentrotus droebachiensis. Classification (NCBI taxonomy): domain Eukaryota; kingdom Metazoa; phylum Echinodermata; class Echinoidea; order Camarodonta; family Strongylocentrotidae; genus Strongylocentrotus; species Strongylocentrotus droebachiensis. The sequence goes on along the minus strand of JAVYIG010002623.1, from coordinate 63,848 downwards.
AGATTGTTTAGCTAAAGGATGTGGTCTTCACCACAACGGCCACTAGTTTGACAACTCTATGAGCCCCTTCGCTGTCATACCAAAAGCTTTACAACGGACTCCCCCCCCCCCCCAATTTACAATTTACACAGGAGGCCTACACTTAATAAACCTGAAGTTCCTATTTGGAAAATGAAATTGAAGCCCTGTAATGATGATGTGCTCAACTGAGTCTAGAAGGTGCAGACTACTCACTTGAAAATAAGGAGGGGTTCCATGTTATTTGATATTTTTCTGTACAAATAACACAGAAATGCTATAATTCTCACACAAATGTTATTTCATAATTCATTCATAACCGCACTACAGAAGCTAAAATCGCTGTGAAATGGCATTATATTAATGAGTTTTTTCAACCCCAGATCTAGATATCCTCGGGTTATTATTCATTTAATTCTAGAACATTATTGAATAACAAAAAATGTTGAGGTGGGCTGAAAATGGAAGGAGAAGTTGAGAAACTTGAAATTATTTAAATTTGGCTTTACATATAATTACAGGCAAAAAGGAACATATGTCTCATTCTCATCAATTACAATATGTTGCAGCATTATTTGCAACTGCGACAAGGAATATGGGCAGACTTCCTCAACATTAGAACCGGGAAAGACAGAAATCTGACAGAGTAATTTTGTATTTAGTGGACTACCCTGGCTCTCTCAAAAATTAGTCCATTAAAAGCAATCAAATACCATGTAGCTAATCTTCCCACAATGATAGGCATTGCCTCTGAATGATTTCCTCAATTATGGGATTACTAGCATACCATGAAGCAACATTCAAGACCCTAGTTCAGGCTAGCGAAATTCATTGTATTACTGAATGAAAACCGTACAGCCTTACAATAAGTTATCAATTTAGCTATAATTTACATATAGCTGTATGGTACAGGTACATGATAAGTAATTTTGTCTAGACTAAATGTCACATATGAAACGTAAGTTTGAGCTAAAGAATCAGGATCAAGCAATAGACTATACGATTTTTCTTTGTACTTGATCTTTCGCATGTGTACACCCCTTTTGTGAAACAACGATTCTTTATACGACATTTCTTTGAGTTTTGTATATATTTCCTCTAGTGTAAACAGGGTATAATCAAACATAATTCAACATATAGAATAACTTCATGAAGACTTAATTCCGACATTCTGAGCGGATCATTTGTATCAATGGTATCATTAACATTTTTAAAGACTTCTGTCAATGTATTATACATAAATGTTTTATAATGTGGAAGAAAAAAAAGAACAAATTGTCGGTGGACATCTATCACTGACAGGAACATACAAGAGAAAAACACAATAAGCAAGGTTATATTACAGTACACTATGCGTTTTCTCAAACATGCGAATTGTCTTGAGAAAACTGCTTAGAGACTCGTAAATACTCCTGCAGGCGCATTACAATTCTGAAAGCTTAATAAAGAAGTGTATTTCTACCATTTTGACTATTACCTAAATAAAGTATAAACCTTTCGATTCAGACTGAATCTTTTATATATAGAAAACATTCAATGTAGATTTACATGCTATTTAAAATCAAATTACATTAAGATGAAAAGGATTTCCAGCGAATCCCTTCAAGTATTATCTTTTCAAACTCTTCTTTTGAAAGTTAATACACTCAGAGTAAGTGGGATAAAACCCTCCTACACTTTTTATGTTTATTGTCGAGCATGCTGTAGAAAATAATCTTAATGGAAGTTTAATTGTGTATTTAAAGCTTATCGTCAAATGACAGATATTGGGGAAAGTACTTTATTTTTAGAACCAAACTTCAAATCACTTTCGACTCTTAAAAAATGGTCATACAATGATACATGCTCCAATTACCGGTAGGATTATTCATTTCAATAGAATATAACACAAGTTTGAAAAGTCTAAAAAAATAAAGAAAGAAATAAACAAAAGCAAACAAAGTTAAAACCCCTCCCCCCCCCCCCCCCAAAAAAGAGATGAAATTACAGATCAACACAAATTCATCTTGATTGAGGAAACTAGGTTTTTTTATCAACTGTAACATAAAACAAGAATTACAAAATAAGTCAATGCTGATACTTGTAAGTGTACGTAATGTTTTTATATTTTTCTTAAGTTTATGAATTGATGGTTAAAAAAGTTCTCTGACTGCATGAAGGCTAGTAAAGTCTAAAAATGCAGAGCTCAAGATATTACCGATTTCCTTGAACAAAGTGTGTTACACATGGACAATGACACATGGATTGTGTGTGAATTACACAAAAAGATTGATTTTCTGCCTCTAGCATCCAAAAAATTGCAAAAATGCAGGAGTTTTTCATCAATGTCAGAAAATATGGCCCATCATCTAATCTGGGATGTCCATCTCGGAGCAAAACGGTTCACATTTCAGTCAGATTAACTGACAGATTCAATTGAGGAGAACAGTACACATCCCTGACACATGCTGTAATGATATATCCATCTCTTGCTTGCCCTCTCTTTCTCCATCTCTCTCTCTCTCTCTGTCTCCCTCCCTCTCTCTCTCTCTCTCCATCTCCCCCCTCTATCTCTCTCTCTCTTTCCTCTCCCTCTCTCTCTCCTTACCCCTTTCTTTCTTTTCCCCTCTCTCTCTCCTTCCCTCTCTCTCTCTCTCTCTTCCCCCTCTCTCTCTCTCTCTCCTTACCCCTCTCTTTCTTTCTCTTTCTTTCTCTTTCCCTCTCTCCTTCCGCCTCTCTCTCTTCCCTCTGTCTTTCTGTCTCTGTCTCTCTCCTTACCCCTTTCTTTCTTTTCCCTCTCTCTCTCTCTCTCTCTCTCCCATCCTCTTTTGCAATTCTATTGCAATCTCCATATACTACATGTTTTTCTCTTTACTATGATCTCATTCTCTTCTTTCTTTCTTTCTTTCTTCTCCCTCTTTATCTACCATTCTTGTATCAATTAGGTATAAATCATAGTTTCCCTTCCAAAGATAGTTACAGTAACGTTGGGGTGGATGTTCAAGGGGCAGAGAAACTGTTTGATGTAAATGGAGAGCATCCAAGATGTATATACAATGATGAAAGATGTACAATGTAATATACATCTATATGGTTGCATTCCAGATAGATACATCCTGAATTGCAAAATTGATATGAAAACGAGAATGGGAAGGAAAAAAATGTGATTGAAATGAGAATCTATTTTAGGGGAAGAGGGATTCTTATCCACAGGCCCACTGGGTCTGGAGCCACTAAACCTCGTGCACCCTGGGAAGGTTCAATGACCTTTGACCTTGGGGTCAGTCAATGATGAGTCCCTGCTTACCCAGGGGTCATGTGCCATGTCGATCGACTAATGGATAACAGGGATGGGAAGGAGTGAGAGAGAGAGAGAGAGAGAGAGGGAGAGAGATAGAGAGAGGGACAGAGAGAAGGGGAGAGGGACAGAGAGAGAAGGGGAGAGAAAGAGGGACAGAGAGAGACAGAGACAAAGAGAGAAAGAGAAAGACAAACACAGAGAGAGGGAGAGATAGAAGCAAGCAAGAGAAAGAAAGAGAGAGAGCGATATAGGGAGTCAGAGAAAAGGGGAGAAAAAAGTTGAGAGAGACAAGAGAAAGAGCGAGAGATACAAAGAGAAAAAGAGGAAGATGGTCAGATAAAAGGATGAAAGGGCTAAGTTAAGTTATAAAACGATATGGACAAATTGGTAGTACTAAAAAAAGAAGAAATTTTTAGGAATATATCTCAAATATAAAATGAAGGTATATAAACCATACATTTCTACAGCTTATAGATGCAAGATTTCCATATTGTAAGGTTGGAGTGTACATCAACGGGAGTTCCTGAAAGATTATATGCAGTACCGGTAATGCATGGTGGAAAGGAAATGGAATCCAATGTACTGGTGAAATAGTTTCATTCCAACTTGTATCAAAAGAAACATGAGCTACAAATCAGCGACATGTTCCATTAATGAACTCTGATGAATTTGGTAAAAGTAGATGAAAGAAATGCCAAAAGAAGTTTAATATCTGACCTCACTACAGCTCCCGCACATCTAACTCACAGAGATTTGTAAAAATTGCACATAAATAGCTACTCATCGGCAAATTATTAATATCAATGACAATAATAAAAGGGTGCATTTATTGACAATTTTTTTGCCTAGAATCAGCGTTTTCAAACCTCTTTCAAGTAATTTTTAAGGGTGATAAACGCAAAGCCTTTTTCAACAGCTTTATATATGGGCATATTGTAGCGCCAAAAAAAAGATGCGTTTTGAATGTGACATACAGCCAGAATCACGTTTCTGAGAGATGATAAACGCAAAGCTGTTTTGAACTCCACATTCAAAGCGGACCTTCCCAGACTAATTTCCGATTCCACCATGTGTCGTGTCATGTTGTTGTACAAGCCTGTGTGTGTTCACGTCTGCTTTCCTGGTCAAACAGCGCAAAGCAGCTATTTTGAATCGTGAAGAGGCGATAAACACGACATCCTTCAAATCACGTTCGTATAGTGGGGTTCGATAGTAGGGTTCGATAGTGGGGTAGATATGTACATATCTAGAGGCAAGACACGATAAACGCACCCATAGCTACATTTATATTGCACCTGTATCCATCCCAGGGGTGCTCAAGGTGCCTACAAAAGAGTATTATTACCCTGGCATTAGACCAGCTTCTCTAAGGTGCTAAGAGCATTCAAGGAATAAAACCCGAACAGGAACCCATTTACTACTCATGGGTGGAGAGTGGCAAATGTAGATTAATGTCTTGCCAAAGGACATTGGTGCTGTGTCGAGACTTGAACTGTGAACCATGTGATTCACAGTATCTTTATTGACTTTATTTGTTTCTTTAAACTTCTCAGTTTGATATTCAGCGATACCAGTTGCTTTCACCCAGTGAACCTGAAAAAAGGGCCTGACAAATCAGAGTCCGATATACAGTATAGCTGGCTCATAAACCAGGCTTGTAAGTTATTTTACAGAAAATTGACCTATTATCTAAATCATTTACAGAGAGGGTCCAGCCTTGCCCTTTTTACGCCTGAAGTATAGAATCTGTGACAGGGCAAATGCTACCAAATTTGATCAACTCCAGATCACAAAATAAGTTTCTAACTGGATATACATGTAGTCAAGACTCGTAACGGGTGAGAAAAGTTTACAAGACTTGCTGACAATGAGAGAGTGACAGGCACGTGCCAACCAATTTTCATGTTGGGCACCTGTATTTGTAAAGTGATGTACCTGTATTGAGAAGATTCATTCTTCTTCTAGATTCAACACACAAAAAAAGTCATGGACAGATCTATAGGGGGTCATGAAGCTCATGCCCCCCCCCCCCCCCGCCCCCCTCACGACACACACCTTCTTAAAAGTTAATTATTGCAGAAAAATTATGATAAACTTTTTCACTTTTTCTAGAATTTTGCCTGCCCCCCCCCCCCCCCCCCTCAACCCTCCTTCACAAAATCCTGGATCCACATCTATAAGTCAATGTTCAAAGAGCCGAAGGGTGTAAACTCATCATTCATAAGTGAAACTGAGGTGATGATGCCCTGTTGGATATCAACAGACTGTAGTAATGATAATAATATTATTCATTTCTTTTCTATTTTTAATAACTGTTTTTTCTCTGAGGTTTCTGAAAATCAACTTAACTTAGAAATTAGCACTCGCTTAACAGACACTATGGATGTGTCCTGCATTTCAAGTGCTGACGGACGATCGGATAACAGCCCCGAGCGATGGTTGGAGATGATGGGGGCTAGCACTTCAACAGTCCGACCAGATTAGCAAATGAAATGGAAATGTATGAAAACGATAACGACGACGCCCCTGTACTTTTCATCAGCGACTTTACCCACAATCCCCCTGGAGCTATCCCAGAATCCCCTTCTTAATCCAGGGTGGCTTAGTTGGTAATTTTGGCGAAGCTGGAAGTTAAGCCAAGGGCACTGACAGACAGATGTCACTCACAAGAATGTCAAAAATACTTGAAGGGTGGGTTAGGAGAAGGAAGAAGACTGGAGCAGGGGCGGGGTCAGTCAGACAAAAAAGAGGGAGAGAGAGAGGGAGATTGTAAGGGAAGTTAAGATGAAATTTACTGGAGTAAAGAAATGAACTGATAAAATTAAAAATGTGAAATTTCCTTGAAGGGTGGGTTAGGAGAAGGCAAAGGACTGGAGCAGGGGCGGGGTCAATTAGACGAGAAAGAGGGAGAGAGAGAGGGAGAGAGAGAGAGAGGGAGAGAGAGAGAGGGGGAGAGAGAGAGAGAGAGAGAGAGAGAGAGGGAGAGTGTAGTAGGTAAGATGAAATTTACAGAAATAAACAAATGAACTTTTTTACATACAGGACATGTGGTATATGAAATAAATAGTGATTGCTTATTTTCAGGTCGCATAGCCCTTGGAGAACTAAAGACCAGAAGAAGAAAGGACTATGACAGGGGCGGGATCAATAAGATGCGAAAGAGAGAGAGAGAGAGAGAGAGAGATAAGGTAGAAGGTAAGATGAAATTTATAGGAGTAAAGAAATAAACTGAGAACATTAAAAATGTGGAATTGGAAATTCTGCCATGTCTGGGTTACAACATGTACCCAACAAATTTGTGAATTACAGGGTGATGACATTGACACATCCACAATAACATGGAAAATAGGTTTTTATTTTCTCATTTAAAAACAAAATGAGAAAGGAAGAAGGAAATGGGAGAAAGAGAAGAAAGGGAAAGATGGGAAGATGGAAAGGAAATGTGATGAAAGTGAAAGATAGGAAGAGCACCAAGACAAAAGCGGTTTGAGAGAGGGATAGATAGAAAGAGAGGGATAGATAGAAAGAGAGAGAGGAGGAGAGAGAAAGACAGAGAAAGACAGAGAGAAAGAGGGAGAGAAAGAGAGAGAGAAAGAGAGAGAGAGAAAGAGAGAAAGAGAGAAAGAGAGAGAGAGATAGGGAGAGAGAGAGAGAGAGAGAGAGAGAGAGAGAGAGATAGGGGAGGGAGAGAAGAGGAGTATCAGTCGAAAAAAGAAAACAAGAATATGATGAACTTGAATATTCACTTCAGTGATGTACATAAACTTATAGATAGAGAAACAGAATCAGACAAACACAATAGAAGAAGAGGGAGTGAACGACAGGGACCAAGAGTAGTGGAAGATCATAAGTGGAAAGAGAGAAAAGAGAAATAAATTTACAAGACAAACACAAGATTTTTATCAAGGCAGGTGTTACACTGCTAGAGTGTCTTAACATCTTCATGAGATAGCAGTCAATTAAACAATTACCCAAATGTGCACTCAAGCAATACAATACAAAAATAAACATATAAGTAGGATGGGAGGGAAAGGAGAATTCCAAGTAGATATACTCATACAGAAAAGAACCTGCAGATTTTAAGGTACACTACATAAATTCTGTAATAGGGAAATAAATAAATACCATTCAACAGGCATTTTTCCTTAAAATCCCCTTTGTTTCTCTTTTGTTTGTGGGGGGGGGGGGGGAGTGGCCTCTTCATACAAGACATGGTATATGAAATACATAATTATTGCCTACTTTCAGGTTGCAGTACAAATTATAGTCCCTTCAAGATCTAAAGGCCACTACGCCCCTGGTCTTCATCCAAGGGCAGGGTACAGTATCAGAACATCCCAGGGCAATAGTTTCCACCAGCGCCCCTTGAGCCAGTCAATATTTGGAGCCAGTACAAGGTCTGTGCAACTGTAGTGTACTTACATGAGCGATGTCAAGATTGAAGTTACAGGAATATTTCATGAGAACCAAAAGGGCATAAACTTGTGTAAAGGATGGTACTGAGCACCTTTCTGGCTCTCCACAAACCAAATGGTATAAACTAATAACTCCCCTGCAGGGTGACAGTTCTATTTCATTTTCCCTAATGCAGAGGTGTCGGAGTTCAGGCCCCGCAACGCTCCCGTCCAGCCGTTACAATCATTACCAACCTCCCTCATGCATTTTTCTCTAGCAGTTCTCTTTCTATCACCCAGCCTTTAAATTGGTTAAGTACCTTCGTCGTGTCCATATTCATTAGCGAGAGCCCCAGGAGGGGCTCCTCCAGAAGCTGAGGCAGGGGTGAAGCGCGGGCATCTGGCGTTTTTCTTACAAATTAACCCTTGACCCTGCGACATCACCATCCTGAAAATAAAGGGGTTTGTGGTTGAGGGTTTTTCGGGGTAGCCACCTAGGTGCCGACCCTTTTTTGGCCTTCCTTTTTTTCTTTATTTCGATTATGAGTCATCGTGAGTCATTATTTCTGGTAAAGTCTTCAACAAAGTTCTGGTAACTCTTAAATCACTTTGTGTTCAAGTTGGGAACCTCCCCGTCCCTATAGTCCAGTTCCACTTATCGCCCCCACCCCACCCCCACAAATATTCTGATCAGCTAATGAAGAAATACGAAAGGTCATCAGAGTGTCAAACTCAAGCCAAGCTATACATGTATGTATATGTATATGTATAATTGTTGCTCACATAAAGAAATATTATTTCATGTACATAATGTATATCTAGATGTCGGTTGTTGAAAATTGAACACAACTGGAATAAAATGTATCTCAAGAAAAATGGCAGATATACATGTATCCCAGTTCCATTTATCACCCCTACCTCCCCCCCCCCCCCACAAATATTCTGATCAACTGATGAAGAAATATGAAAGGTCAAACAGAGGCTAGGCTATGTTTAACTCTAGCTCGTTTAACGAAATATTATTTCATATGTCTTGATGTAGGTTGTTGAAAAAAAACACAACTGGAATTAAACATTTGTTACACAAGAAAAAACCTCAATATATATTTGTGAAACATGTAACGATTACAAACCTAGCAAAGTTATTTTCTGCTTGTAATCAACAATTCTATTCCTGTTTCAGTATATAGCAGTCCTCAATAATTACCTTTGTAGTCAAATACTAGTCATTTTGTAGTTTTTATTCTTTCTCACATTGTTAAAAGGAGAATTAATTTTAAAAGGGTAAAATTAACGAAAGGCATTGACTTCATTAAAATGGCTATGTACAGAATTCAATAAGGCAAAAATGTCTTTGTTAATGTTTTCCCTCTCCTCTAGCAGGTATTGTTCTATCAACGTTTTTGTTGTTGAAGTAAATATAAACTTTATGTTCAATGTAAGAGAGGTACAGATATGCATAATACAGGGAAGAAGATAGGATTTTGTCAACAACGAAAATGGATAAACATATTTCCCCTAAAGAGTATGCGCTGGATTGTACAAAACAGGTTAATTGTATTCTATGTTAAATTGTCATGTGCTGATTCTACTGACTTCTCAAAGTCAGAGCTCTTATGGTCAGTTCAGACTAGTGGAAATCATATAAAACGTATGAATAAACGTTGTGTAATGAATCATTGTATAAAGAATCATGGTATATATATATGTATATATATGTGTATCTCCATACCATGTAACACAACAAATTTCCATTGTTAATGATAATAGTAATAATCATAATAATAATAAGACTATATAGCAATGATAATAATGCAATACATTATCGATACTTGTAAAATCCTATAGTCATTCCACCTATTGATATACATGTACATGTATATTATTTTCGATGCATGACTATATCTTTGTTTTGATTGTTAATTGTTTATTTTTGTTTACTGTCAACTCAAAAATTCATTGATTTTTGTATGAGTGTATTATGTTAAATATATGTGTACCGCAATACCATGTAACACAATGAATTTCCATTGTTAAATGGACAATAAAGATGAACCATATGAACCTTATGAACCTTATAAAGAAACTTTGTATAAAGAAACGTTGTATAAAGAAATGTCTTATAAAGTTATAATATTATTAGATATCTTTTATTTATATATTATTATGTTATGACAATTTTATCTCTAATACATGTTGATGGAAATAAAATGAAATGAAATGGTTCTTTAGTTTAATAGTTTTCATTTGAAACGATGCTCAAACATGAGCTAAACAATGTTGTTGTGATACAACGTTCAACCTAGAAACAAATGAATTACTTATCACATAGCTACATGTATACGGTTTTGTACAGCCACACAATAGATTTGGGTTGTCTTGACAGACTCTATTACTTATCACATAGCTACATCTACCTTAAACGCGGAAATATTTGCAGTACATTAATTTTTCGCGGATTTCACGCTAAGATCGGCAAGCGCAAATTTTTCAACTCGCGAAAATATAAGCATGACTTCTTATGCGTGTTTTGATCGGGCACAAAAAATTAATCGCGCAAAAATAACAGCGTATATGTTTTTTTACAGCCACACAATAGATTTGGGCTGTCTGAACAGACTCTATTATTGTGAAAGCTATTCCTCTCGCCCCTCTCCTGGGTAATTAGTAACTCAATGCCGGAAGCTTCAAGAACCATCGGTACTATTAATTTTCCCTGACGGACAGAGAACTCAAGAGAAATATAAAGGAGGAGGAGAGAGAGAGAGTGAGAGAAAGAGGAAAAGGAAATAAAAGAGACAGAACATGAGAGGAGGATTGTGAATTAAAGATAAATCAGAAAGAAAACAAGAATGATAAAGAGGGAGAAATAAGGGGACAAAAATAGGAGAGCAGGGAAAGAGTTGGGGAAAAGAAGAAAACAGTAAACTAAAACTATGAGCTTACAGTTTGAAATTTTAGACACTTCCAAAATAATTTAGCTACAGGTGATAACCGATAGTTATCTGTGATGGATAAATCCTCAAAATTGATACCAAACATTTCTTGAAAATTCAGGTCTATGTTTATAAAGAGCAACCTGTTCTACCGCAAGGAGCACATATTATATAGAGAGATCTGAAAACCTATAAATAACTTTAAAAATCTAAATTCAAACCCCATTTACTTTTAGCCACACCGTGATGTTCGAGGCACGCATCAAACCAAACTTGCCAAATTGCAACGTAAATCCTGTAATGAAGTCATAGCACTTGTTGTGTGCTCAACTCATCACCACTGCAAGCTGATGACAAACTAAAAGAGGAAAACGATAGGAGGGGGGGGGGGGGGGGGGCTAGGAGGACATTCCCCCTGTCCAACCAAATGGCAAAAAGGAAGGGAGCGAAAATAACAATTAATAGGAGAAAAGGAGGTGGAAAAACAGGCAATGAAAAGAACACCGTAAAACACCCTCTTCCACCTCCCCTATTCTATTTGCATTTCATCTATCGAGAAAGACAGGTGCCCCCCCCCCCCCTTCAATATCACTGGTGCCCCTAAGATTGTAGGGGCTCACACTACACCACTGATATCAAGCATTCCTCTACAAATGGTGGATGGGTTGGAATGAGGGAGAAAAGGAAAAGAAACATTAGGCCTGTCTTCATCAGCTTGAGTTTGTCAAATAACCAGCTATTTTAACTATCCCGATCATAAATTAGCCAGTTAATTTGCTTCTTCATTAGCTGGCAGTTGCAATTTGCAGGATATTTGGTTGAGAAAATATCCAGAGAAATGTTGGTCTTGTTTTGAAAATATCCCGCTATTTGGGAAATAGCAGACTAATTTGCACCTGTTTGTGATTAGCGTATCGGTCTGGTGAAAACGCAACTTCAAGCTTCGGGATAAGGCCTAAAATAAACACTTGTTGTATTGCCCTTTGCGACCGACCCAAAAATCTGAAAATCTATGATCAGAATTTTTTAAAAGTTTTTTTTTAAACGTTTTTTAGATTTTTTTGTTATTAGTGAGTAAAAAAAGTATGTATTTTGTTTGTTTAAATGGGATATAAATGCATTAAATCAAATTATTACAAAATTCTCACTCGTGCAAACCATGGATACTTATGAAGTGAACAGATATCAATGGAATGATGACGCTGAAACACATGTATTAAAGCATTAAAAACTGAGAAATATCAGCCAAAAGAGGGCGGGAAAAAAAAAAATCAATTTTGAAAAATATCGGCCCAAAAAGGGCCACAAAAAAAAAGTTAAAAAGAAAAATACTTTTCCGACCGACCGACCGACCCATGTTTTGGCACCCAAAGGGCATAACAACAAGTTTTTATTTTAGGCCTAATATCACGGATTTGAAAATAGCGAGTTATTTGGCAAACTCAAGCTGATGAAAACAGGCCTATTGAATATCTAAAAACCAAGGGCTTGCACAATAATTGAAAACCAATCTCGAGATGAAGGATGGACTAGTTTTGAGGTGGAGCTATTTTTATCTTGTCCTTCAAGAGAAAAGAGTTTGATAAAGTCTGGCCGATGTATATTTTTCACAAGTTTCAGCTGCAATCACAATAATATGAATATTTTTAAGAGGACTGAGAAAATACTGGTACAAGAGTTTCCAAGTAATGCTGCTTGATTTAATGCTGACAAATTTCTAATTTCAAATAATCCCTGAATTTCCTCAGAATGATCGGTCTATGCTGTACATGTATATGCCCTAAATAATGTTCAACTTTCTTTTTCCACTTTATATCCTACTTCATCGATGATCAAATTTAGCTGGAAACGCTCAGCTCCATTAAACTTCTTGTTATTCAAGCGTAAGCCATTGCATCTATCACATTAAAAAAAATCATTTAATACACATCAATATCAACTATCACACTCGATCCCCTGCATTAACCATAACCATTGCCGTCAATAATGCACAGTCAAAATGACAGCGGGAATCAATGAGCTATGTCTGCTTGCCCGCCATTATCCAGTAGGGACAAAAATCATTCTCCCGCAAAGCAATTTGGCTGCGATTCGCAGAAGGCAATCAATGTCGACCTTCATGTACCACTTTTATCCCTCTCACTTTCATTTTTTTGCTGTGACCTTAATTATCGCACCAGGGTAAGTCCTAACCTAGTTGCACCCACTCTCCTGGATGCAGTCTCAATTTATTGGTAACCATTTTTTATCGAGAATCTAGTTCATGGGCATCGCGGTTTCAAGCCAATATTATGAGCTTCCATCTCTCTTCTCTCTTCTCTCTCTCTCTCTCTCTCTCTCTCTCTTCCTCACTTTCTATTCATCTCTTTCTCTGTCTCTCTATATCTCTATCTCTCTCTCTCTATTCCTTTTTCTCTCTCTCTTTTTCTCTCTCTCTCTCTTCTCCCCATTCTCCTTTTTTCTTGTACCTCCCTTTGTCCACTGTTCCATCTCTCCTTCCCTTCTCTATCCATTCTTCTATATCTCCCCCCCCCCTCTCTCTCTCTCTTTCTGCTCCTTCTGTCCTGTCATCCCTCCCTTTGTCTACTGTTCCATTCTTCCTCTCTCATTCCCTCCTCTTTTCCTCTCTTTCTCTCTCTCTCTCTCTCTCTCTGTCTCACCCTTGTTTCTTTTCTCTTTCTCTCCCCCTCCATCCTTTCCCTCTCCTCAGAAAAAAGCACTTCATAAATCCAATTATTCAATTATTATCTTTATTAAAATGATTGTTAGAAATATATTAAATCATGACTTTGCATGCCTAATTTGTATCAAGTGTACTCAACAAAGCTGCTTTCAATTCAATCTAATCTCTATATAAAGTCAATTCTAAAGATGCAGGATTGTACACTCTAAGAAAAAAAGGTTCGTTTCAGCACCTTTTAAGGGTGCACACATTTGCCACACCAGCAGCACCTTTAATGGTGCTTGCGAGCACCTTTTCAAAATGGTGCTGTTGAGCACCCTTAAAAAGGGTGAATGTGTGCACCCTTTAAAGGTTCCGGTGAGCACCCTTAAAAAGGTGAATGTGTGCACCCTTTAAAGGTTCCGGTGAGCACCCTTAAAAAGGGTGAATGTGTGCACCCTGTAAAGGTTCCGGTGAGCACCCTTAAAAAGGTGAATGCAAGCACCCTAATAGGTGCTGTTGAGCACCCTTTAAAAGGGTGCTGACAAGCACCCTTATAAGAGGTGAATACCAGCACCGTTACAGGGTGCTTGTGTTCCCAAGGGTGCTTAATTAGCTTGATTAGACTTTCTCTCTCTCACCTCCACAGATTCACACTTTGAACAATTTTAACAAACAAATGCACCTCAACATAATTCTCCACAATCATAAGCTATGTCGAAGATGTTTATAGTTTTTCTACCATGTGTATTCATCTAATGTTGGCTCCTCCATAGTAACTTTGACCTTCACATCACTAGGAAAACAAACTAAAAGAACACTTGAAATTTAGGTTAAGCGAATTATAATTGTGCAATGTACATACATGTAATTCAGTTTTTCAAAATAATCTTTAAAATGTGCTGAAAATAAATGACAAAACAAATCTACATGTATTTTGGCACTTGTCTTAAATAGTAAGAAATTTTATACATCCAAAAGTAAGAATACAAAACAGTTCGCAACTTTGCATTAGTATCTTGATGCTGACTGAGACAAAGTGAAGATTGAGGTAATACATGTGATTTATGAATAAACTTTGACGATGTATGCGTATATATAATTATATACCAAAACAAAACATTTTCTCCACACACTTCATCACTTGAAATTGTCTAAGTATACAACAAACAACATAAATAAAGCAAGTATTAGTGATGAAATTATACTCCTGAGTTGCACTAATTTAAGGGAGGGTTGAGTTCTGGGAAGGGTCAGAAAGAAATTTGACTTAAGTAACATGGCAGCATGAATAATTACACTATATTAGAGACCCTTTCAATTTTCAAAACAAACTAACCTAAAACTGTGCAAAACCCAGTATTTAGCCAGAAAATACGAAAAGATGGTGACACTTAAATTGACTTAATCTTTTCCTCCTTTTTATGTTTTTTTATTTTTGTTTTAAGAAAACACAACAGTTAACCAAAATTTTACATAAAATACTATTGATTGATGGTTCTTTGTGCAATTACAAAATTGGTTGAAAGATGAATTGGGCATTTTACTGACCCTTCCCAGAGCTCAACTTCCCCTTTAAGTTCAATTCTGCTGTAGTAAAAGGGGTAATTATTTAGAAAACATTTTCAAACAAATGTAGCCCTTTCAGCTAAATTTACGTTTAGAGCCATGTTCTTTCGACTTTGTACATGTATACATAACAATACAAACACTAAATAGAGCTGCATATATGACAATTGATTCTAACTAAAAATTAATTAGGAGTACATCCAAACATTTTGTACTCACAATTTGCTGCATACTTGCATTGTACATGTATAACATAGAGATAACTGAGGCTATGTAAGTTGATATAAAGGTGAATCTTTCGCAACACATTTATGGCAATGTTAAGCACACTTTTGGCAATGAATTCACACATAAAACTTTGAGTTGCCTATTAGGTTAAGAGTTTGAACACTAATTTTACCTTCATCGTCATAAATGAAAGTGTCTTTTAATACACATGTTAACTAGATGGAGAATGTCATTAATGTCATTTGACCCCTTGGCGGCATTGATGTTTAGGAAAGCATTTTACAAAATGTATATCTAATTAGTTCAGCTAAACATTATTTCGAATCATGTATGCATGCACTTAGTTTTCACACTATTTACAAACTGCAAAAATCAAAATGAACTTGAGTACCTTCCAATACCTGTACATTCTCTAATAAATTACTTTTAAGACACAAGCATTTGTAGTTTCAAACTTCAGCCTGGAAAATATATTGCCCGTGAACAAAATGTAGATACGGTATATATCATAATTAGAGTAACTTAAAAAAAAAAAAAAATCTTGTTTCTATGGGTCATTCTTTGAGAAACTACCGCATATCACTTAATATCTACTGAGTTCAAACTAGACAGTTATTGCAGATAATCAAAAATACAATCCATGGTACATATAGTATACATACATGTATATGTACACTAAAGGGAAATTCCACCCTAGGAATATGTTTGCATTGTAAGTAACACTGAAAAATAAGATTTAGAATCACTAGAGTCACAAGTTTCTTCACGTCTCATCGTGTAAGAAAGTAACAGACCAATCACTAGCTCCCACGCTGTAAATAGCCGCTGTGCGTTTTGCCATTTCATCACAGAGCACCGGCTCAGTGACGTAATCCGAGAGCTGGTAATACCTGTGCAATGGCCAGGAGGACATATGGAGTGGGCGGAGTGAAGCCGTTGCCTGATGTAGCAACAACTGCTAAATAGTGATCAAGCTCAAACTTTGAGAATAAAACGGATACAATTATTTGTGCTTTTGTATATTTTCTGTTTCATTCTTTAAAAAACTTGAGCTTGACCACTATTTAGCACTCGTTGAAGTGTCAGCAAACAGCTTCACTTCGCCCATTCTATACATCATGGCCATCGTCGCACAGATAATACCAGCTCACGGATTATATCACTGAGCTGGTGCTCTGTGGGATCTAGCAGTTTGTCCTTGAATTTATCGCATATAGAGTCGTAAAGAAACTTGTGACTCTGGCGATTCTAAATATTATTTGTCAGTGTTCCTCGGGTGGAATTTTCCTTTAATGTATCCATAATATTAAATTTCATAACGTATCTATATATACATGTATATAACCATCAATTACAATATTACTTCCTAAATATTATGACCCATTTTTTTAAAAGGATCTAGTAACTGACAAAGGATTGATAAAATGTGTATTTCTAACTATGGTCTGACGTGTCAAATGATGTTTGTAATACATGGGAATTGGTAAAGATAGGGTACTATAGATGCAATGACAAACCTTTTTTCAATTTTTCTGACTGGCAGCCTGCTGTTTGATCCGAAACCGAAACAGGAAAGGGGCTTGCAGAAATCAAGGATTTTCTCCCCAGACTTCTAGATGACATTCTGAAGTGTTGGGGCTACCGCAAGCCGCTTATAAACTCTTTCAAGTTCTTTCACAAGCTGCAAACAAATTAAATGAAGCAGACAAAATAATGCAGTGATAATTTTAACGTAGAAATTCATTGTAAATTGAATTATAGTAAAAAATAATGCAACTCTATAGAGCTAACAGATGAATATTAAGTTATTAAGTCCCATATGATTAATTTCTCAGAGAACGTTTATGCAGTGGTAGTTTAAACCCCCCCCCCCCCCCCCCAAAAAAAAAAGAAGGTTCCTGACAGCTTTCAAAGCTTTCACTTGTTGTAGTCCTTATTGATTCTGGGAGGCATTTACAGTAAAGTAACTTCTTACTTCTTACTATACACCTCTCCTCTTAAAATGAAAATGGGCAGAAAATTAGAGCATTACCTGATTTTCCAACTTAAGGATGGGGGTATTCTGAAAGGATATCCCCACCAGAATTTCCTTGGATGAACAACATGCGATGCTGACGTGTTCTCTTCATCTTGTCATTTATAGTCCCTATATCGGGGTTCCTTCTGGCTGCAGCAGCTTCATATCCGCGATATGCCGTTGATTGTGATTCCCTCCATGTATCCTTTGAAAGCAAAGGGAGAGAAAAAGAAAAACATTTGAATGATTTAGAAACAGTATAATTACTATAATACGAGAATCATAATTCAATACAAGCAGCCTTGTAGAAAGTCATCGTATTTCCTTAAATAATTACAACCAAGACCAATGTTGTATCTTCAAGCCTATCTGCACTAGTTTGGCCAGGAGGAATTAGACCTCCCTGCGTGGTCACTGGCAGGTGGTTATCTCATCAAATCAGCTCTCAATTAACATAAGAATGCATGGGGGATCAACGGGTACCGCTTAGGCATTGTTGGCTGTATAGAGGGCGCAAGTAGCTACAAGTAGTGCAGTCCCGCTTAAAGAATTACATACATGTACATAATTAAACAAGATAAACAAAAACTATCAGATTGTATGATACATAAGGAAATCATTTTAAAAAGTACAAAGGCGAACTTTCTTTTGAAAAAGAATTAAACAATCTAGGCAAATATTTGTCATTACTAGTAAGAGATTACTACAAACGAACATCCAGATAAATCACTTACTGTACATATCCAGTTGAATTACACGCTCTGTCCTTCAGGATTGGATACTTCATTGTTAAAAAATAAAGCCCTCGTCACTTCCTGATAATGAATCTTTGGGAATACCTGAAAAGTTTCAAAGAATTTGAAAACAGAAAGAAGAAAAAAATGAACACAGAGATGATAAAGGGAGATTCCCAAAAGAATGATTTACCATATTTTCGTACAGCAAAGTGAGTGTGGCAATGATCTCCAGGGGAGACGCCCTGGAGATTGTAAGCAGTAGTGGATATGCTGGGGTAAACCGCTGCAATGCTCTTTACTCCTTAGGCATGCACATATTAAATGGGGTACTTACATATTAAACACAGGGATGTGCCGCTAGTAATAGACTAATATTAACAAGCCATAGACTAGGTAGTTTGGCATTATTGTGATCAGAGTCCCTCATTTCTCTACACAGCTAGCTTTATTGCGTCTGCGTGCGCGGGACTTCGATCCATCTCCATAGTCTTGCACGCAAACGTGTGTGTATGTACACTGTGAATGAGAGGGGACTTCGATGACGATAAGGCCAATAGATTTTCAGGTCTAGATTAGAAGTAGAACACAGGATTGTAAAATTACAACAAGCCTAAAAACACACACACACTCGTATTCTCGGTTTTACATCTAGTATAGTGCATGCACCACGCGTAGTTTAGGGGATGCACTCGATCGGCGCAGCATGAGCTGGCTTGCACTGCACCGCACTGTACAGTGCCAGTGCAGTGATCGTATGTGGTGGTGGCTGGTGCTTGCAGCTGATTTTGCAGCTGCAAACACCGATCTTATTTATGGCGTAAATACAGACAAAATATGTATATTTGACTCTACTATAGTCTAGATTTTGAATACAAATAATGTAATAATCACCTTTACACAGCAGATTGAGGCACGATTCGGGAGAAGAAGGATGAAAATATTGTCAAGCCGAAAGCCGTCGCGTTGATCAATTCCAATGCAATATGTGCACGAGTTTGAATTACGTGTCGGGCGCTGCCATTGGTTGCCGTAATTTGAGAGAGTTAGTCTGATTAAAAATCTTTTAAATTAAATTGTTTGTATTTTTGTGTTCTTATTTGTTTTGGTAGAATAATTTGAAGAAAGATTCGAGCAATATTAATTCAAAATACATTGTAAACGACAAACAATTTGAAACACAACAAGATTGTAATAAAATAGGTCTGAGATGTACATTTTATATCACGGATGCGGGCGAATGAAGACTACCAAAGTGGCTTGAAGGGTGCAGACGAGCACCCTACAGCTTGCAGCTCCATTTAAAGGTACGAACGGGAACCATTAGCATTCGCGAACCATTACGGTGCCCACGAGCACCCCATACGAACCATTTTTTCTTAGAGTGTAGTGTGCATACCCATGGTATAGGTGACTCGCTATCAACTGCTCTGGGCTTTATTCTAGCAAAGATACCGGGTAAAAAGGTTATAGTTGTAATTGGGCGTTAGGTTTGATTTAGGATTAGAGTTAGATATACAGTGTTTGGTCCAGGTTTGAATTTGTTGATGAAGGATATTGACAGAAAGCAATTTTCTCTGTCTCTGTCTCTGTCTGTGTCTGTCTGTCTCTCTCTCTCTCTCTCTCTCTCTCTCTCTTTTCATTGGTTATTGAAGGATAATGACTGTAGAGCAATGGTTGCTGAAGCACTTGTCATAGAACCCTGGCAAGATAGATCAATCGGCAGCATCGTCCCGTTTAAGTTTATGGTTGTGGAGAGTGTTTGGAGTAAACTCTCTCAGCACTAAATTCCTGCTCCTGACAGGGTCTGTTAATTGATTACTAAGGTACAGTGGACATGTTCAAGACTTTAAGAACATGCTCTTTCTAGATCCCCCCCCCCCTCTCTCTCTCTCTCTCTCTCTATCTCCCTCTTCTTCTCTCTTTATCTCCTCCCATTTCCTTTAATTGTTCTAACTTTCCTCTCCTTTTGTCATTTTATTTCCTCCTCCCCCCCCCCCCCCCCGTTTGTTCTCTCTCTCTCTCTCTCTCTCTCTCTCTCTCTCTCTCTCTCTCTTTCTCTCTAGTGCATGGCTTCCATTATTCTCTTCATTACATTTTACTAGGCAAACGTCTGAGCTTTAAATCCTTTGGTCACGGTACTCAATAATAAATGAAAAAAGAACATTTTTAACCTGAAATATAAATTTTCTCTGACCTTGTTTTCATAAAAGTAAGGTTGTTTAATTCGCTTATATCTTCAGGGAATTCAGATTTTCTTTTATAATGAAGAAAAAGTGGGTAAAAAACCTGTATATCCCACTTTTAACTCATACACCCTCCCCTATTTAATTTGCATTTCAATATATATATATTCTATCTTCTTTGTTTCCTTTTTTTCTTTCTGTTTTTAGAAGCATTGCAGACAAATCATTTCAAAGTAAAGAGAAAGAATATGAGGGAAGAAGGGAGGGAGAGATATAGAGAGAAAAAGGAGAGAGAGACGTGGATAGCGAGAAAATGGGTAAAAAGAGAGAGAAAAAGTGAAAGGCAGAGAGAAAAAAAAATGACAGAGAAAATGAGTGAGAGATGAGAGGGACTGTAATAAAGATCATGAGAGAAAGAGAGACAAAGAAAGAGACAGAGAGAGAAATTAATAGCAGAATAAAAGAAACGGAGGTGAAGTATAAGACAATGGGAGAGACAGAAAGAGAGAGAGGAAGGGTGACAAAGAGTGCCAAAAAGAAAGAGAAAGAATCTTAGGAGATTTACCTGAAATAATTTTGACAAAATCTGTAGATTACAAATAATCCTAGGATATTTCTTGTACAGGTTATTTTTGTTACCTTTGGAATTAATAACAAAATTAATTAGAGTATTATCAATTTTCCATCTCTTCAGAGATTTGTTATGAAAATGATGGGATATATGAAAAAAAGTTTCTGAAGTGATTAAACTAAATGAAACAATATTCAAAATTTTAGCAACAACAGAAAAAGAAATGGAAAGGAAAGGCTTTTGCAAACATAATTTCGAAATTTACCAAATAAAAATTGAATTAAATTACAACTAAAATAGCTACATACCATGCAAAGAAAAAGGAAACAAATCTGACAATATTGGACAAATTGTTGCTCTTTGTGCTGCTGCATGGCATTTTGCAGAGTTCCAGATCAAAAGATAAAAGGCAGCAAGGTTTTGAGACAGTATCGTCTCATCGCTGACGGGGTAATCAAGTACACGAACACGCTCAAAAGTGTGATTAACTTGCTTTATCCCTGCTCTTTCATTTCCGCTTCTCTCCTAATAGAGAGGCGCCGCGGAGGGAAGGTGGTGCCGGTGCCGGTGCCTGGATCGACACTCGGCCTGGTTCAATCGCCAGGCAAGCAGAGCCTGAGGTACCCACTTTACACAAAAGCATGACATGCACCAGTGATTGGGGACTTGGCGAGGAGCCAAATCCCCTGCGCAGAGTATGGGGTTGTAAAGGAGGATGTTCTGCAAATCTATGTGCCTGTGGCAAGAAAAAAAGGCTGAATACACTGACGCAAGGCTGGAGGTAAAATAAATGAATTAGTGTGAAATTTGTATACTGACTAGATTTAGATGTGTGTATGTGATATAGCTCTATACTAGATACATTTCAGCTTCAATTCAAATCACATAACCACTGTTCTAAAAGTAGCACAAGGAAAATATTTAACTAACCAAATTTTCTAATTTCAGAACAGTTCGTTTGTGTGGTAAGAAATAGTATCCTCTCTCTCTCCCTCCGTCTCTCTCCCCTCTCTCTTTCTCCCTTTCCTCCCCCTCTCTTCCCAATGCTCACCTTCTCCCTTCTCATTCTCTCTCTCTCTCTCTCTCTCCCACTCTCTCTCTCTCTCTCTCTCTCTCTCTCTCTCTCTCTACCATAACGAAGCTAAAATTGTAATTTCTATTCTATCCAATCCCCCTAATCCATTGTACATAACGCACTTTTGATAAATCAAAGAAATTTTGGTAATCACTAAGTCCACATCTTCAGGAGATTACAAACATACTTTTAAGCAAATTACAAGCAAATTTGAACTCAAAGAGTGGTATATATAAGCCAAAATGACCACAAATTTGCTTAAAACAATCATATGAAAATAATCATAAGTTTTGTTTATATCTTCAGTGAATTCCAATTATACTTTTAAGCAATTTAAAGGCGAATTTGAACACAAGAGTGATGTATTGGCCAAAAGACCACAAAAATTTGCTCAAATACTCTATATGTCAAGAGTCAAGACAGTGAAATCTTGCAATAATCTACTGCCTTTTAGACATAAATTTCTTCTGTATTCAAATCTGCCGAGTAAGTGGGGAGAAAAAAAAGAGAAAACTATACGTTTTCATTGACGTAAAGAAGGGACACCATATACGAGCAGCAAGGACAAATCCTGTGTAATTAGAGACCGACTTAAAGAGAAGGTTGAGTTCTGGGAAGAGGTGACAAATAATTTGTGAGCGTTATCATTGTTATTATACAAGTGTGGAAGAACATCAAATAAAACATGTTCCCTGAAAAAACATGGCTCTTCAAATGCCTTAATGTTCTAAATATGGCATGTAACATCATAACAAAATCGGGAAGGAATTTTATGCCTCAAGCTTGAGTAGTCCCATATACGTCTTTGTGTGTACTGTGCTTGTAACTTTACCAAGACTTGGCCAAATTTCTTATCATTCTGATGATTCCAGAACCTTGCAGTACTCATAAAAAATGATCAACCTTTTCTGATTGATTCCACACCATTTCTTTCACAATGAAATCGCATGACCAGAACTCAACTTTATCTTTAAATACATTCCACGGAAATAAAACTTGGGACATGTGGAGGGAAAATCCCTAATTTTTCATTTTCAATTTACAAGGACAACTAAGGGTACTTTGGGTTTGAGATGGTTTGATTGTGAAGATTGTGAAGTCGTCTACTAAGAACCATAAGGGCATTAAGTCATATCAACTCACATAGCGTTAACATCCTTCTGGCTCTCAACTGAGTATTAAAATAAACATAATTTGTAATTTCGTCTTGCAAACTTCTCCCCTAAGGCTGCCTGAATTATATATAACTCCATGTCCCTAAAAATATCGACAAGGCCGAAGCAAACTGATTATCTTACGTACCTTAAGAGTTCCCTACTTTCTTTTGAAAACATTTCCTGTAATGGAGAAATATATCTAGGTCAGTGTATACTTCTTTTTTTTTTGGGGGGGGGGGGGGAGTGTTAAGTTGAATTTAAACAAAGGAATAAATATATGTTAACTTAAAAATTAAGAACCCTACTCAAAAAGGCCTACACCCTTTTGTTAAAGCAATTTTAAAAGAATAGACATTAAAATCTACAGTATATATTATTTTGACAAAGTAAGTGTACAAATCAAAGAGGTCTGTGTCCTTTTCTTAAAGCTTTTTTTTTTTTTTTTACAGAATAAAGATTTAAAACCTAGATGTCCTTTTGACAAGTTTTAGAGTACAAAAATAAAAAATGTCTATGTCCTATTGTTGAAGCCTATTTTTACAGAATAAAGGTCTAGAACCTCTTTCTTCTTGAAAAAGTTGAATTGTACAAAATAAAAAGGTCTAGGTATCTTTCTCAAAGCTTTTTTGTTGTTGTGTAAAACAAAATAAAGGTCTAGAAACTGACGAGGATGAACGACACAATAAAACGTCTATCCTTTTCTTGAAGCCAATTTAACAAACGTCTAGAATATACATTGTATGTTCTAATTATTTTTTCAGCTGATTTTTGAAAAAACAAGTCCTAATGAGGTCTTTAGATCAAATTTGGATATACGACATATTACATGAAAGATTGACAAATTTTTACCAAAAAAAAGGTTAAGAACATACATGTTTGTTGTGTTTTCCTAAACAGAGGTTATCACTGGATGCAAATTCTCACATTCCCTCTTCTGTACACTAGATCTATTCTGTCGTCAATAAACCAAGTCACAAGGAAAATCATGTTGGTATATCATCACATATTGGCCTATTTTTGAAATTTTTGGTATGAATCTATAAAGCTAGAGTTGTTCACATTATTATTCAACGTTTAAATAATTCCAGCTGCGGATCTATCCTTCATATTGTTTTTTTTCCCTCCAAACCTTTAAAGGGAAAGTCCACCCCAGGATTTTTTTTAGCTGACGATATAGACCTAATAATACCATGAAGAATGATACAAGTCTCATTAAAATCCATGATCACATAACGAAGATATATCGACTTTTTTATCGAAAATCAGCCGCCCCCCAAATGCAAATGCGTTACATGGGCATGAAACGATCGCATTGTGACGTATGTTGCGAGCTGCCTTCTTATTTCGCAGACATTCACTTTCGCTCGCGGTACACTGTTATCGCACTGACACGACGAATCATGAATGAAAGCGAAAGTGAATGTCTGCGAAATAAGAAGGCAGCTCGCAACATACGTCACAATTTCGATACTATCGGTTATTTTTTGGCGATCGTTTCATGCCCATGTAACGCATTTGCATTTGGGGGGCGGCTGATTTTCGATAAAAAAGTCGATATATCTTCGTTATGTGATCATGGATTTTAATGAGACTTGTATCATTCTTCATGGTATTATTAGGTCTATATCGTCAGCTAAAGAAAATCCTGGGGTGGACTATCCCTTTAATGATCAATTGTTTCCCTCATTTATTTTTCTCTCTCTCTCTCTCTCCCTCTTCGTCCCTCTCTCTCTCTCTCTTCCTCTGCATCTCTCTCTTCTTATTCCTCTCTCTCTATCTCACACACTCTTTAATCATCTTTCAAAAAGCATGTCTAATTATTCTTCAAGTACCAATCTGGTGTTGATCATCATCTTGTTGCAAACTGCTAATGAGCTACGGAGCGAATTATATTTCATTCTCTCAATAACTGAACATTCGGTGACCCTCAAAACAATGATTTATGTAATACCATTTCAGTGAAATGCGTAGCACACAAAATGAAGTGTTCATTAACAAAGAATCACCCTTTTTAATCTTGCATAAGATCTGTAACGTACTGCTCATTATCTTTACAATGCTGATCCTTTTTTTTTTTAATTACTTTCTGTACATTCCCTGACCTCCAAAGAACTAATTCAACATTATGAAATACATCAAATATAGATTTTTAAAATAGTTATTATCGTCCTTGTTTTCACGAAGTGACGGTAGTGAGGAAAATCGTAATGCAAAGTGAATGCAATTTTTTTTCACTACCGTCACTTCGTGAAAACAGCGACGATAAGTAACAGCAGTGTCAATCTTGCTATACAGCACCTTCTTCACTTCTTCTTTCTCCGTCTCAACCAGGTGGGTCTGTCCATCCCCCTTCCATTCTCTCCTTCTCTGTGTGTCCCTGTCTGTGTCCCTGTTTGTGTGTCTGTATGTCTGTCTGTCTGTCTGTCTATCTGTCTATCTGTCTGTCTATCTCTCTCTCTCTCTTCCTCCTTATCTCTCTCTCTCTCTCTCTATCTGTCTGTCTGTCTATCTATCTCTCTCTCCCTCCTTCTCTCTCTGTCTTCCTTTATATCTGTCTCTCTCTCCCCCCCCCTTCTCTCTCTCTCTCTCTCTCCCCTTCTATCTCGCTCTCTCTCTCTTTCTTTCTTTCCCTCCCTCCCTCCCTCCCTCCCTCCCTCCCTCCCTCCCTCCCTCCCTCCCTCCCTCCCTCCCTCCCTCCCTCCCTCCATCCCTCCCTCCCTCCCTCCCTCCCTCTTTTTCTCACTCTCTATCTATCGCACATCTGTCTTCCCCGATGGCTATCAGCATGTTTGCATTGTGCTGACCATGGCAGTTTGAGCACCAAATAAACACCACTGGACATTTTGTTTGGTCATGTGATTACAAACATGTCACCTGACTGATGACAGTCAGATCAGTGATGCCCCTGTGCTCTCAAGAATCTCTTCCCAGCCCGGAGATGTTTACATTGAACCGAGATGATCAGGGACGCCCTGCGCTATGAAGAAACTGATCCTGCACTAGCTTCAGATGATCGGTGACACAATGCATTCTGTAGACACTTCGCTCATCCTTGGTGTGTTCACATTAGCCTTCTTGGATCAGTGGCACCCTGCATTCTAAAGAAACTTCTTTCGTCTTAGGCATGTTTATATTAGTCTAATGTTATAAGTGAAACCCTATAGCAACAGCACTCACCTGGGGGAGTTTTGAGTTTATATTAGCCACATTTGATCAGCCATATTTTGTATTCTCTAATATCATCTAAGGGGTGTTTTCACTAGGGAAAGTTGATCACTGACACCCTGTGCTGTCCTATATAAACTGCTATGATCTTGTGTGTGTTTACATTAGCAATAGTGACACACTGCACTGTATACAGACTCCTCTCATCTTAGGTCCATTTATATTAGCCTAATTTGAACATATAAGAGACCCTGCACTCAATATAAACCGGTCTCACCAAAGGTGTGTTTACATTAGCCCAACCAAACCTGACCTAATTCCACCTCCTCCTCCTAAATGCCGATTCTGAAAGTGATAGTCGAAGTGATTTGCAATTGACTTTTTATGATGGCTGTGACCCGAATGAAGTTTTATTGAATGTATTTTGTATTTCATATGACATCCTCCCACCACAATAGGAGATGTCCATACAGCCTTGAGCGATCTAGATTCCTGAAAACTCTGCCCTTTTCACAATGGCGCAGCATGGATCAAACCTATCAGGAGGGTGGAGGTGTCGTGGTCGAGTGGATATGTCACTGCACTGTGGATCACAAGGTCTGCGGTTCAAGTCCCACTGTCGCACTAACGTCCTTTGGCAAGACATTGTTCTACACTAGCCACTCTCCACCCAGTTCAACGCGTACCCGGTAGAATGCGAAAGTTAATGTGGTTAGATTAGATGAGCAAGTGTGTGCTTGTAATGACGCCTGGCTGGAATGCTCCCCAGGGAGTGGAGAATGTGCATATATTGTGTGCAGGTAAGCCCGAATCCGATGACCGGGGTAATAATATATATCTGTAAAGCGCTTTGAGAGGGCCTGCGGTTCTGACATGTGCTATGTAAAAAAAAAAATATTATCATTATTATTATCAGAGTCATGAATTACAGGTACTTTGTCATGCCCAAAAAGAACAAAAATGGGGCTATATTACATCAAAGATGTTCTGTCTAGGTAAGGTTTGCAGTTAGGTTTTAGATTAGGATTAGAATTTAGATTAGATATGTTGTTTGGTCCAGTGTTGAAGATGATGTGTACAATATTGACTGCAGAGCAGTGTCGGAACAGTTTAATTGCCACAAACGGCCATAGAGGGGGGGGGGGGGGGGGGGGGGGGAGGGGGGGGGAGGGGGGGGGAGGGGGGGGGCTTCGGAAGGGGTGTATCATCTTCTTTTAATGTTGCCTGTTTCCTCTCCATCTCTCTTTCTTTCTTTTTTTATTGATAAATAAATCTAGTATGGGGCCATTCAATTTGGGAATGCACCCTCAATCCCCAGCTATTCCACTATCTCTTTAAACCCCAGCTAAATCAATCCATAGCTATCAAAAGTCCCCTAAATAACTTTCTAGAGAAAACGAAAGTGTCTGAAATGTTCATGTATTGATAAAATAATGCAGTTCATCTGTTTGGAGCTAACAGGCTGTTAAAGATACATGTAAAGTTGAGTTCTGGTAATGCGATTGCATTGTGAAAGAAACATTGTGGAATCGATCAGAAAAGGTTGATAATCTAGCATAAGTATTAATGTATACTGCAAGGTTATGGAATCATCAGAATGATAAGAAATTTGGCCCAGTCTTGGTAAAGTTACAAGCACGTACACAGGAATATGTAAATGGGACTACACGAACATGAGGCATAAAAATCCGTCCCGATTTTTATGATGTTACATGCCATATTTAAAATATTAAGGCATTTGAAGAGCCATGCTTTTCAGGGAACATGTCTTATCTGATGTTCTTCCACACTTGCAATAGTAACAATGATAACGCCCACAAATTATTTTTCACCTCTTCCCAGAACTCAACCTTCTCTTTCACTCGGTTTCAAATGATATGAGTTAATGTCATTCTGGCTCCAGACATGCAAGCAACTATTTATTGTACTAAGAGAGAGTTTGGATGCTTCATGGATATACCTGCTTTCTTTGCGGTCAGCTCAGATATCAACCAATCAATATTTTAGAAATAAAGAAATTAAAATAGTAGTTTCACATCAGGGGTAGATATCAATAAAGTCATTAACAATATTTGAAGGATGTCTGTGATGAAATTTTCTTAACTTTATTGCAGACATCCTTGTAATATTATGGGACATTGAATGGATCTCGAGTTTGTGATGTAAAGTCATGCACAGGTTGGGTAATTCACTACCCCCATGAGAAAAAACAAATAGGTGAAAGTTTGAGCAATATCCGATTAAAAATAAGAAAGTTACCATTTTTGAAGTTCCGATCAATCAAACTTTATGATGTACCTTGCAAATTTCCCTCCCATTTGCTTTGTATTTCCCTCCAACTTGCTCTGTAATGCTTTTTTTATAGATATTTCCATTTTCCCTAAAGCAAATGGTCAATCATACATACACCCTAAATGTAATAATTGCAAATGTGTTTCTATACAACCCATGTACGGAAAAATAACAAAGAAAATTAAAGTTTATGAAATTGTATGTGCAGAACAAATTGTTGCCAGTTTGTGTAGATTGGCAAATACTGGTTAACGCCATCTACGACTTCTTTCGGACAACTGCCGAAGTTCTCCTGACGCTTCAAATTCACGTATGTTGCACGCACGTGATTGCTGTGGTTGCGTCGTCCCTAGTTGTCAGGCCATGGGAAAGACACTTCATGCTACACCCCCTTTAAAATGAACTTGATATCAGGGTGCACTTCCCCTTCAACTAACCCTTCCTTACACTAACATGTACATTACATGATGCAATGCTTGTAATAAGAGCCAGGAAACGCGTGCTGACAGAGAGTACTACGCTTCCAGGTAAACCCTTCGTACAAGCATGGGCGTTGTGGCTTGAACCCACATAGTTCAACTTCCATTGGCATGACTTTGAGTAAGTTCGTTAACCTTTAAGACACCTGCAGCATGACATAAACCTCTTTCATACTAAACAAACATTAAATACGTCCCACTGAATGACAGCTCTATGCAAAAGGCTGTACGGTTTTGTTTGTGTTAACACGCCACATCCCAGTGAATCAAACTACTGTAAACGAAACATACAAAATAATAACGCAATAAAACAGCTGGTCTGAATGACATGGTTTATAACAGTTTCATACTAATTCAATCATTACATCCTCCATAAGTGACAAGCCGTTCATCAGCTCCATTCAGACACCAACCATTTTTAAAAAGTCAACCGCCTCAAAAAAGGAAACTGCAGTAAAATGAAAACTATTTTCCTTTTAGCTACTGTAGCTGTGAAACGAAAATCAAGCGGGATAAACATAGAAATTACTTGGCACAACAACATAAAGTCCTTGTTCGCTGTTTTAACACAGATTCGAGACAGAAATTGTGCCTATAAAAACATTTGTCACTGTATTTTTTTTTTGGGGGGGGGGAGGGGCAGGGAGGCAATTTTCCCCCTGCATCGAGTGTCAACATAGCTATAGTTCATATAGTAATTAGCCGAATGACAGTGATGAAACGGAAGCAACCATAACCTGACCTACATACTTGCTTAGGGTCGGAAGAAAAGGGTCACTGATTACATTCAATGGGAGGTGTCACTCCACTTTCATATCTCGGGCCAGGGGAGGCAAAGTGCCATAAAAAACTCAAACTCTTCACCATAATAGAGTGCTTTCGCAAAGACGATCGAAAAATCAATCTGCGCATGCGTGAACCAGAATATTCTCTCCCCCCCCCCCCCTGTTGATTTTCACGACCGTACGCGGCCATGATAGCGTTCGTTCCGTAAACACGACGGAAATGCTGTATCCCTGTATTTTCATGCGTCTTTGCTTCCCTCGTGTTTGCGAAAGCGCTCTACTGACAATGAAAACAGGGAGTACAGGGAGGGGGCATACCATTAACAAAAATGGAAATGTTAACAAATAGTAAAGTCTGAACACTTTTGGGGTGGGATGACAAGGGTCACTTTCAGATTGAACCAGGCACTCCACTTTCATTTTGGCGCAGCCGGGGGACAGACAGCGGGGACAAACCAAAACTACATACATGTACTTGCTTCGGGTCATGCGAGAAGGGCTTCTGATTATAATTACTGAGCAGGTAACTCACTTTCATTTCTAAGAAGGGAGAGAGTAGATCGTCAAATGTACATTGAAGAAGGAGCTAACTTTTGGCTTTAAATGTACTCTTTAAACTTTTACAGGGTTGTGTAAGATGTGAGAACGGGCAGTCCTTAAATTGACGGTTTAGTGTCATTTCTGGAAAGGAGGGGGCAGACCCGTAAACAAAAATTGATCTAAACTAAAAGCATTATAAAAAAGGTCTGTTTAGTAAAAATAAAAATTTCATCTTTCCCCACCTTATTAAGAGACCTTTAAAAAACCATAGAAAGAATGATAGCAAAACTCTGACAATAGATTATTGAACTTGGTGAATATGACATTGGACTTATCCCTATGGTATGCGATTTATCCCCTTAAAAAGTCTTGCCCAGATTTAAAATTAGAGGGGAAAAACCTTAAAATTATGATCTTTATATATTTTTTTCCTTCAATAATGAACTCTCAAAAAGTGTAAATTCTGTAGATTTGTACCTCCCTTGATAAACCAATGCAAGGAATGGTTAGAGGAACTAGTGGCATGAACTGCCTGCCATAGTTCAAGTCCAACTTAAGTCGATCTTAGTCTTTGTGAAACACTCTCCTGGACAGTCAGTGTGCCACATTTCTGGAATGGAGATCATGCCAAACCCTTGCTATGACCATCCATCTTACGTATCCTTGAACAGACCCCTACAAACCTGTCTCTTCTGATATATGGCTAGCCTTATATCCACATTAATCATAAATCTCAGTTCACACTACCATCAATCATCATAAACATCAACAGGACAGCTAGAAGATGTGAATGCACCCCTCTCAAGATTGTCTGTTCATACAAATGGCAAATCAGTGATGTAATTCTAAGTCCAGTGGACATTAATCATAAATCTCAGTTCACACTACCATCAATCATCATCATAATCATCATCAACATCAACAGGACAGCTAGAAGATGTGAACACACCCCTCTCCAAGATGGTCTGTTCATACAAATGGCAAATCAGTGATGTAATTCTAAGTCCAGTGGACATTAATCATAAATCTCAGTTCACACTACCATCAATCATCATCATCATCAACAACAGGACAGATGATGTGAACGCACCCCTCTCCAAGATTGTCTGTTTATACAAACCACAAATCAGTGATGTAATTCTAAGTCCAGTGGACATTAATCATAGGTCTCAGTTCACACTACCATCAATCATCATCATCATCATCATCAACAGGACAACTAGAAGATGTGAACACACCCTCTCCAAGATTGTCTGTTCATACAAACAGCAAATCAGTGATGTAATTCTAAGTCCAGCGGACATTAATCATAAATCTCAGTTCACACTACAATAAATCATCATCAACAGGATAGCTAGAAGATGTGAACACACCCTCTCCAAGATTGTCTGTTTATACAAATGGCAAATCAGTGATGTAATTCTAAGTCCAGTGGACATTAATCATAGATCTCAGTTCACACTACCATCAATCATCATCATCATCAACAAGACAGAAGATGTGAACACACCCCTCTCCAAGATTGTCTGTTTATACACACCACAAATCAGTGATGTAATTCTAAGTCCAGTGGACATTAATCATATATCTCAGTTCACACTACCATCAATCATCATCATCATCATTAACAGATCAGAAGATGTGAACTCACCCCTCTCCAAGATCGTCTGTTCATACAAATGGCAAATCAGTGATGTACATGTAATTCTACAAAAAAGTCCAGTGGATATATGGCTAGCCATATACAGGATTAGGCTTAGGATTAGGCTTAGGATTAGGCTTAGGATTAGGCTTAGGATTAGGCTTAGGGTTAGGTTTAGGTATAGTGTTTGGTCAAGGGTTGAAGATGGCAGTTTGATCAGTGCAGAATATTAACCACAGAGCGATCAATGGCAGAGCATGTTTCGTAAAGCGAATACCAAGTTTAGTTGTGATATTCTACATTTCATATCTTAAAATTAGTCTGTTACAGGCCTAGATACTGTCTTTGCACATGCATCATTTTCAAAGATTCACAACAAACCAGGAAAACTTCAATTCAAACGCATGCTCTACAGACTACACCCTTCAAATCTCTTACTTTAGGAAGGGGAGCCAACCTTTACTAATCTCATAAAAGTTTTCACACCTCTCATAAAGTGTCAATTAAATACAAAGATATATAAACATATCCTTACCTCTCTATTCTATTCACATAAATCATAAACAGCACTCTACAGCAGGTGAAACAATAATAATAAATGAGCCACTACATGTACAGGTACATGTCATCTATAAATATCTTGTCTTTGTTTTCATTTCAAGAAGTCAAACTCCAACTGTGGGTTCAGACTGTATTGTTGGGGGTTTAATGTAGATTCTAAAAACATATTTATCAGAAAATATGTATTTTCAGTAGCTTCATGGTGGGGCTTCACTAGACATTTTTTAATGGGGGCCGGGGAAGTTGTAATACCAATCTTGCCCCCTAGTTGGCCAGAAATTTTGAAACAAGCTAAAAGCAAATGTCAGACATTTTTGTATTTTGTAATTTGCCTAATAGGCTCAGAAGACGAAAACTACGAATTCTAATAAAGATTTTATTTTGAAAGGGGAGAGAGGTGTTGCCCCTTCCACCCTCTCGTGATGCCCCTGGCTTCGTGACTTTAGAATCACCTTTCACTTTGAGTTTCTTCAACTTTTCACCTTGTACAAGAAAGCAATGTTGCACCGTTTTGATTGCTTGAGCAAAGGCACTTAAAGAGAAGGTTGAGGTCTGGGAAGAGGTGAACAATAATTTGTGAGCGTTATCATTGTATTATGCAAGTGTGGAAGAACATCAGATGAAAAATGTGAAAAGCATGGCTTGATCTTCAATTCTAAATATGGCATGTAAAATCATGAATATCGGAATGGATCTTTATGCTGCATGTTCGTGTAGTCCCATATACATCTTTCTGTGTACAGTGCTTGTAACTTTGTCAAGACTGGGCCAAATTTCTTTATCATTTTGATGATTCCAGAACCTTGCAGTACACACCAATACTTGTATGCTAGATGATCAACCTTTTCTGATCGATTCCACAACGTTTCCATCACAATGCAATCGCATGACCAGACTCCAATTTTATCTTTAACTGCTAACCGCAAGACATCTTGTGATTTCATTTTCTCCATCGGAAGTATATATTTGACAGAAGTGTACTTCAGATCTTATTTTCATTAGTGGTCTATTCATGGTAGATTGAAAGAAATTATGTGCTCCAATTTCATTTTGTCTCGACTGCTGTGAATTGTATCTATAACGGAAATGTTATTTTATAATGGTCTCTTTTTGTTTGGGGGGGGGGAGGGGGATATAGCTTCTGACATTGTTCTTGAGAGCCTTGCAATTGTTAGCCTGTTGAAGCGAGAAGGGACGAGAATAACACAATTGCAAAGATTTTCAAGAAATCATCACAAGAGCTATTTCAACATCTGATTGTACATGTAATTGCCATATAGCATTGAGTTTGGAATATGTATGTCGTTGTAGTGTTTGCACATGTAATTTAATAGGTAATGTACAAGGCTATTGAACTTGAGAGGCTGGGAGATAGGGAGGGAGAGAAACAGAGAAAGAGAGAGGAAGAGAAGGGGAGAGAGAGAGAGAGAGAGATGGAAAAGGGAGGGAGGGAGAGAGAGAGAGAGCTTGAGATATAGAGGAGAGGAAAAATTGAATTTAGAGAGGTGGATAAAGAGGAGTAAGAAAGGGAGAGAAAGGAGATAGGCAGAGAGTAGTAAAAAAGGGAAAGAGGAGAAATCAAGAAATGAGTAAAAGAGAGAGTAAAAGAGAAAGGATAAGAGAAAGGGAGAGGGGGAGAGAGGGAAAGACAGTTAAAGCGGCAGGGGAGCGAGAAAGAGAGAGAAGGAGAGAGACATAATAGAAGGTAGGTATGGAGAGAAGGGAAGAGAAGGAAACAAATAGGAGAGTGAGCGAGAGGCAGAGAGAGAGAGAGAGAGAGCAAGAGAGATAGTGACGGAGAGAGAGAGAGAGAGATGGAGGGGGAAGAGAGAGGGGGAGAAAGAATGGGCTCACAGTGAAATGTCAAGGCGAGGCTCTTCAAGTTGAGGGAATGATTTGAAATTGAGTGGGCAGCTTGGATGCCAATGTCACACCTCTTTCACGATTGACTCTTTGCAGCTATTCGTCAGGCTGTGACTGATAATCCCATTGACCTGGTTCCTTACAGCATCCATGGATGGATGGAATGAAGATGGGTCGAGTGTGAGGGGGAGGTGGAGTGTGAGGGGGAGATGAAGAGAAGGGGGCAAGGAGGGAGATTCTATAAACCGGGTTCCTTACAGGATGGATGGATGGATGGATGGATGGATGGATGGATGGATGGATGGATGGATGGATGGATGGATGGATGGATGGATGGATGGATGGATGGATGGATGGATGGATGGATGGATGGATGGATGGATGGATGGATGGATGGATGGATGGATGGATGGATGGATGGATGGATGGATGGATGGATGGATGGATGGATGGATGGATGGATGGATGGATGGATGGATGGATGGATGGATGGATGGATGGATGGATGGATGGATATATGGATGGATGGATGGATGGATGAGGAGGTGAATGAGATGAAGGGAAGGTAAGGTGGGGTAAGAGAAAGGGTATGAGAAAGGGGATGAAAAGAAGGGGGCAAGGAGGGAGATTCTATTAACCGGGTTACTTATAGCATCCAAGGTTTGATGGATGGATGGATGGAAGATGAAGTGAGTGAGATGAAGGTAAGGTAAGGTGGGGTGTGAGGAGAAGTCAAAAAGCAGTGGGAGAGAAAGAGATATCTAGAGAGAGAGAGAAAGAGAGAGAGAGAAAGAGAGAGAGAATGATGAGGATGTAGAATGACAAGCTTTGGATTGCATAGAGAGGGTGCACAGAAAGGACAGAGGGCGAGAGAGAGAGAGAGATGATGAGGATAATGATGATGGATAGACAGAAGGTAGGAATGGGAGCACAAGAGAACATATGAGATGAAAAAGAAAAGATCTTGTAGAGAATGCTGAACAATCAAAGAATGATTTCATAACAAAATCAGAGGATCTTATCCCTTTCACAATCCAATGCACTAAATTAAGCACATCAAAGAATGTTGTTCACAAAGTCCAGCTGCATAATTGAAGCACTTATTTCACAAGCATCCATTCATTAATTCAGAGGAATGAGGATGTAATTTTCATGGTAACTGCACAAGCCCATACAGGCACAGCGGAGTACCCCAATTTGCATATCATTAGCGGCCCGTTCTATTTGAATAACCAACGGACATCTGCGTGAATCCGAACATGTGTGTGCTAAAATGTCAAATCTTAAAATTCGCGTTGCGCCTTTATTACTGCCAATATCGCTATGAAACTTTCCATACTAACTAAAATTATTATGAATTTTATGTCAGTGAAATAAATACGAAATTCCATGGAATAAAACTCGAGATATTAATGTGTTTTGAGCTTCGCCCCTCAAAAAACACGACGTCTACTTTATAATGTGATGACCCTATCAAGCAATGCACAAAGGAGGGACTTGGTATGAATATTCATTAGGGTTGAATCCATACATGGGCGAAATTTTCGCTTCTCCGCTGTATTTTTTTTGGTTATAACGTTCTTTTTCATGGGGCTTCATTTTTAAAAGTTGTAGTCAGCGAACTCATTGAACATGACGTCATCGATCTCAGCGATGTACTGCGCATGCGTCTTAGGCCCGGTGCAGGCCAGATCGAAACAGCTGAGCCATTAGCGTGCACGTGTGCAGTCGGCTGGCAAGACATGTATAGCCAACGCACACGCGAGGTTCAGACATGACACACATTTGAATGTATGGGACTGGTCAAACAATTTTGCGACAACGAAGGATTATATTTGTTCGATGAGATTCGGACATTGGGGTATGTTTTTCTCTGATACGACCCTATCAAGCAACTATGAAAAGAGATATTTCACAAGGATTGAGATTATTAAATTTTCTTTCTGTTCATACGAGGCAATTCTTTCTCGCTCTAAAAGAAATGGTGAATTTTACGGTGATTTTGTATCTCATTTTTTTCGTTTTTGTTCGTCAAAACTATCCCTTAAATTTCACATTTTCTGTGCATCAATAACTCTTTTTATACACATGAGTGTCTTGCAAATTTATTAAATACTCGATTTAGTAGCTTTGATTGGAGATATTCATCACATTAATGAAGAATTTGTCTTCGAAATTTGTTTACTTTTTTTCGCATCGATCGGTACACAATTGTTGATTTTATGCAAATGATGTTTACTGGACGAGAGTCGATCGCACGGTAATTGGGGTGCTCCACTGTGCCTGCATAGATAGATTGACAGAAAGTTTCCAAACCCTGAACCCTTGGACTGAGAGTTGAGTAAATGAAGTACCACACCACGTCACCTTTTAATACAAAATGATGTCACTTTTTTACTTTAGTACTGATCATAAACTATATTTTATAATTCAGTGCTTCTATGATATATATGCAGTTGAGGGTTTATGAAAAGTTCATTAGAGAAGGGTTTAATGATCTAGTAAAGAGTGACTTGGTGAACACATCAGGGGGAGGGTAGCAAACATCTCAGCTATGAAATGACTCACAAACATTGGCTTTTCAAATAAATTAAAATTAAAAGCATCAACTAAAGAATGGGTCACGCAAGGTGCAGAAAATTCTGCTATGAAATGATTCACAAACATTGGCTTTTCAAATGAATTAAAATTAAAAGCATCAACTAAAGAATGGGTCACGCTAGGTGCAGAAAATTCTGCCAGGTAGCGTTAAAACCAACCTCCCGACTAAATGAGAGGGACAGGAGCTTTCACTGGTGGTGGAGCTGGGGATCGCTGAATGGTAATTCGATTGGGCGTATAGCATGATGCTGTCACACCTCCAAAATGATGTGATCTCAACGACAGTGTGCTGCAGAGTACATGTGTCACTGATCGTGACGCCCAAGGTTAGGGGGGAGGAATTGAAGAGACAGGTGAGAGCCCCTAGCTGGTAGAGGGGTGTAGGGAACAGGGTCATGGGAGTTATAAGGGGGTGGAGGGAGGGAGGGAGAGAGAGAGAGAGGAGGGAAGACATTCAACAGGAGCTCTAGAAGAAAAAATAGGAGAGGGAGAGGGAGAATGGTACAGAATTGAGAGGTATAATAAAAGAAAGAAAGAAGGAAAGAAAGGCAATATTTTCCATCACAAAGCCCAAGGTTAGGGGGGAAAAATTGAAGGAACAGGTGAGAGCCCCTCATAGAGGGGTGAAGAGAAGAGGGACATGAGAGGGAGGGGAGAGAGGGGGGGGGAAGAGAGGGGGAAAGGGAGAGAGAGGGGGAAAGGGAGAGAGAGGGGGAAAGGGAAAGAGAGGGAGAGGGGGAGAGGGAGAGGGGGAGAGGGAGAGGGAGAGAGAGGGAGAGGGAGAGAGAGAGAGAGAGAGAGAGGGAGAGATTTATAATTTCATTTTCCCAATCATATTTTTAACCCAATATTGATACTTATACCCCCTTCACATACACAGATTTTCCTTACGAGTCCTTACGGATCGCCAACTCGTAGTCAATCGCGATCATCCGTAAATAACTCGCTGGTATCCGTCAGTAGCTCATCACAACTCGCAGACACTCGTAAGGATCCGTGAAAGGAGAGGCAAATATTTTGGCATGTCAAAAATCTTCTTACGATTGTCCACGGATTTATATTTCCGTAAATAACTCATAAATAGCTTGTAACAATCCGTAAGTATCGTAAACCGCTCGCTACAGCACATTACTATCCGTAAACTGCTCGCAAGCATCTGTAAATGACTCATAACAATTTGTTTAACGATTTGTTTCGATTAGTTTATGATTTGTTTGCGGACTATTTACAGAGCATATACGGATTATGAACGGATTATTACGAGTGCTTTGCATA
The DNA here is from genome assembly GCA_035222895.1 of Strongylocentrotus droebachiensis. Lineage (NCBI taxonomy): Eukaryota > Metazoa > Echinodermata > Echinoidea > Camarodonta > Strongylocentrotidae > Strongylocentrotus > Strongylocentrotus droebachiensis. The sequence goes on along the minus strand of JAVYIG010002623.1, from coordinate 25,818 downwards.
TTGTTTACGATTTCATCGGGTCATGTTACGATGGCTTTACGGATCGTTATGAGTTATTGCGAGCAGTTTACGTGTAGCTTCGAGTGCTTTACGAATAGATACGTATACTTTACGTATTCTTACGTATTGTTTACATTTTGGGGGAAAAGTATAAAAGCTGCAAATTTGAACGCTTCATTTCTCAGTTGTTGTATTTTGGTTAAAAATCGTAAGGACTCGTATATACTCGTAACTAACTCGTAACTGTTCGTAACAAATCGTGGAATTCTACCTTAATTATATCGTAATAACTTGTAACAACTCTTAAATCGGTCGTAAAAGTGGCCAACTCGTAAGGATCCATGAAAGATCCGTGAATTTGTGCGATCCGTAAGGACTCGTAAGAAAAATCTGTGTACCGGTATGTGAAGGGGGTATTGATCTTGTCAAGAACATAATGATACCAATGTAATTAGTATTTTATGGAGCAGGAGATACCTCAGATACGTATAATAAACTAATTACATTGGTATCATTATGTTCTTGACAAGATCAGAAATACTGCAAAACTATGCGGCAGAGTTGAAAAAGCTAGGTTAACCCTTTACCTTTACCCGACATTCTGGAAGAAAGCTGTGTTCTCAGCAGTCGGGCTTCCAGTTCAATTAAAGAATCATTTTTACATGATCTCATCTTTCTAATATGCCCTAGAATCATTTGCAATGCAATGCAACACGAGAAGGATTACTCATAAAATGCCTCATATTACAAATGTTTAACTAGAAATGGTTTATTACTCAGGCAAAGTCATTTTTGTAATACGATTCTCTCGACCTACATCAGTGACATTTAAGAACAAGAGATGCATGTTCTTTCACAGAAGTTAACACACTTTTTTCTGTCAAGACAAAGACATTATTTTCTGTTGAGTACCAGGAGGGCATTTTATATGATTTAATGCTCTTCTGGCTCCCAGCATACAATACATGCATGCATGCTTGTGAAGAGCGTACATAATTATTCACAGAAGTTAAAGAGAAGGTTGAGTTCTGGGAAGAGGTGAAAAATAAGTTGTGAGCGTTGTCATTCTTATTATGCAAGTGTGGAAGAACATCAGATAAGACATGTTCCCTGAAAAGCATGGCTCTTCAAATGCCTTTATATTCTAAATATGTCATGTAACATCGTAAAACTCGGGGTAGGATTTTTACGCCACGTGTTCGTGTAGTCTCATATACATCTTTCTGTGTACAGTGTTAGTAACTTTACTAAGACTTGGCCAAATTTCTTATCATTTTGATGATTCCAGAACCTTGCAATACACACACATTCTTATATGCTAGATGATCAACCTTTTCTGGTCGATTCCACACCGTTTCTTTCACAATGCAATCGCATGACCAGAACTCAACTTCATCTTTAACACACTTTTTTCTGTCAAGACAAAGACATTATTTTCTGTTGAGTACCAGGAAGGCATTTTATATGATTTAATGCCCCTTTTGGCTCCCAGCATACAATACATGCATGTATGCTTGTGAAGAGCATACAGAATTATTTCATTCCAGCTAAATTTTAGAAAGATGTATTACAGATAAACTTGATGCATTCTTGCTGATTTTATAAATTTTCTTTCACATGAAAGTCCAAAATAGTTCATCAAGTACAAAGTACACTACAATTTAAAAAAAAAGTATATTAATGTGGCATAAGAAATCTTTGGAATCATTGAGAGTATAATATAATCATCTCATAAGAAACAAACTTAAAGAAAAAATTATGACAATTCAGACATATGTCACATATTTTCTCCAATGTGTATCTTGCATTGCAATTTCATCTTTTGAAATTAGCTTATAGGTACCAGTACTTTTTTATACCTTTTTGGTGAAAAAAAGAATGCTAGTAGTTGAATGTACCTTCCCCTTCTGCAGTCTAGAAGGGGAAAGAGAATTAGATAGGTAGATAATATGACTAACAACAAGAAAAGAAATTTGTGAAATACAAGCACATAAATATGTTGACTCCTATTCACCTAGTAACCCTATCAAAGTTACAAGCTTTGATTTAACAATTTCAAATATGCTGCAACACTGACATATGATTCTATTTTTCCACGACCTGGCTTGATCATGACAACTAAATATGTTACAGGATCCACTCTTGTTTTTCAAATCAATCACATCTTGCCATAAATCAATCGCAATCGTTTAGTCTTCAATTTCCTGCGTGGTCCGGGTATGGTGGCTCCTAAGGGACACGCAAACGCAAAATTTGACGTATACCTTTGCAACAAATTTGTGGATTTTCACGTCAAAGACGTGAAAATCCACAAATTTGACGTATACCTATGCAACAAATTTGTGGATTTTTACGTCAAAGACGTGAAAATCCACAAATTTGACGTATACCTATGCAACAAATTTGTGGATTTTCACGTCAAAGACGTGAAAAACCACAAATTTGACGTATACCTTTGCTTGGCAATTTTTTCTTTTTTCTGTACTCAATGGCCCTGAAGGGACACGCAGACATGAAAATCTGCGTCCGATATACACGTCTGCGTCTCCCAAAAAGGACACGCAGACGTGAATATTGGACGCAGATTTTCTCTCTCTCTCGATCGCTCTCTCTCCTTCCTCCCTTCCCATTCTCTCTGTACTATGTGTATTCGAAATTCGAGAGAGAGAGAGAGAGAGAGAGCAAAGGAGAGAGAGGAGAGACATATAATTGGGATAGAGAAACGTTGAAAGAAGAGAGAGAGAGAGAGAAAGAAGATAAACAGATTGGGAGAAAGGTGGAGAGGAGAGAGAGAGAGAGAGAGGGGGGGAGACACAGATTGGGAGAGCAGAAGGGAGAGACGGGAGAGAGAAATGAGAAAGAGGAGGGAGAGAAAGGGACATTGGGAGAGAGAAATAGAGAGGGGCAGATAATTGGATAGACTGAGGAGAGAGAGGGGAGAGACAGATTGGGATGGAGAAAGGAGGAAAAGATCGAGAGAAGGGGAGAGAGATAGAGAGAGAGAGATGGAAAGAAATAGAGAGAGAAAAAAAGGGTGGGATAGGAGGGGGGGGCAAGTCGTAACAAGATGCACAAAAAGAAGTAAGTGCTTGGTAATGAGAGAAGAAGAAAATCAACAATTTGAGCTAAATTCAATGTGTTTGTATTTCTTTTTGATTTTGTTGTCTATATTATTTTGTCTGAATTGAAATTGTAGACATGTTTAGGAGCTCCAAGCCTCCAACTGCTCTCTATTAAAATATCCTTCTCTCTTCACCTTCTTTTCCCCTTTCTCTCACTCCTCTATTTCCCCACCTTTTTTGTTTATCTCTCTCTCTATACGATTTCGTCATGAAAAATGCTTTAAAAAAAAAAAAATCATTGTTATAGGCCTATACCGTATCAATGAAACAAATTAAGTCCACATGCATGGTATCAATTTTTATTGTTATTGTTTCATAACTTCCTCTATTAGTCATCTGATTGTCCTCAAACAATGATAATGATAGTGAATGAATAACATGTACATTGCAACCTGTAGCATTCCATTGCCAAGCGCATCAATGTCCTCTTCTTGCTGAAAACAATAACAGTGAGACTTTAGACACACTTATAGGGTCTGCAATTAGAAGACTATGAGATACCAGCTGGTAATCCCTTTATCAGTAACTAGGCGGGCAGACCACCCATATAAGCTTATCTTCCTGGTGAAAATCTGCTGGAAAATCTGCGTCCAATATTCACGTCTGCGTTTCCATTTTGGGAGACGCAGACGTATATATCGGACGCAGATTTTCATGTCTGCGTGTCCCTTCAGTGCCATTGAGTACAGAAAAAAGAAAAAATTACCAAGCAAAGGTATACGTCAAATTTGTGGATTTTCACGTCTTTGACGTGAAAATCCACAAATTTGTTGCATAGGTATACGTCAAATTTGTGGATTTTCACGTCTTTGACGTAAAAATCTACAAATTTGTTGCATAGGTATACGTCAAATTTGTGGATTTTCACGTCTTTGACGTGAAAATCCACAAATTTGTTGCAAAGGTATACGTCAAATTTTGCGTTTGCGTGTCCCTTAGGAGCCACCATATCCGGGCGATGCGAAAGGGGACAAAATGTTTGGTTAGAGAAATCACGAGGTAAGTATGTACGCAAACAATGGGATACCTGAAGAAATACGACGGATGAAATAGGAGAAGGATGATACATCAATTAAATCAACTTTAAATTAAAGGTCTACAGATGACGGACATTCCTGACGGGAACCTCCTGAACTCCATCAGGTTTTCTTTTCTTATCTCCCAGGCAACCCAAGAAGTAGGTCTTCGGAACGGAGAACATCCAATCTTTGAGATGAAAAACGATCTCCCAATAATCACTCGTAATTCAAACAGCGCTCTACTGAATTATGGATGTATTCTCGATTTCCCAATCCTGGGTATCATGCAAGAAAGACAAGACATGGGAGAGAATTATGGATGTGTTCTTGATTTTCGGTATCGTATATCGGATGAGAAAGAGAGGAGCGCAGAGAGAGCGATAAAGAGAGAAAGAGAGGGAAGGGGAAAAGAGAGAGAGAGAGAGAGAGAGAGAGGGGAGAGATAGAGAGAGGGGGTGAAGGGAGAGGGGCAGTTTAGATAGTGAGGGGAAGCAGAGAAAGGGCAAGATAGAGAGGGCAGAAAGAAATGGGAATGGGGGAGGAGAGACATGGCAGGCAGAATAAGGAAGAGGGGGAGCATGAAGACACAGAGGAGAGAGAAAGGAAAGTGGATGCAGAGTAGAGAGTCAAGACAGAGAGATAGAGGAAGAAGAGTGTGAAGAAATTACAAAGGAATAGATGGGGGAAGTCAGATGAAGAGGTATGGGAACTGGAGACCAAGGGATGGGGAGAGAGGGGTGAAGAGGACATAATCTGTTTCTTTCATTTTTCTGCTCAAACATTTAAACCTAATTATTTTATCCTTAGGGCACTGCTACGCAAATAGGGGAAGGGGAATGTAAGGAAACATTGAAAAGACACCTCTACTGAGATGGAAGGGCATAGTTTTGTACAACACAAGTCAACCCAGATTCAGCGTGTTCTTGGATGAAATGATAATATAATGTATTATACAATACATTCACACCAGAGCTCAAGAGTGTATGAAACACTAGCTGTCCAATGTCCTGTGTTTGGTCAGGAATTTCTTTTATTTCCATGACCTTACCTCTGAAAGTGGTTCCATGCAAACTCAAAATCTAACCATCAGATCTAGATCACCAGGTAATACTAAGGATGAAATCTAATCCAGACTTCTAATGAAAACTGATATCACTGCAGATTATCACTGCAGATTTAGATAATTCTCTGCATTTCAGTATCCATCTTTAAATTTAATAATTTCCTTGCCAGAATGCAGCAAGAGAAGAAATTGCTTTAGGCTTCGGGCATACTAATGCTCCATGATTAGGTCAACATATATACACAACTGCCACGGCAGAAATAAATAATCAATAACTATTTATTGATACATATCGAGATAGGAAGAAATGATGACCAGACATTTACTCTGGTGACAAATTTGACTACTGGCTTAATTTCATCACATGAGGGTAGGTGTTGCATTGGGGTTTTCAGTTGGGTTTAAGGGTTAGGGTTAGAGTTAGGAAAGTTGGTGGGTCCAGGACCCCATTACACAAAACTCGTCATAAGTGACAAATGACAGTTTTTGTTATATAAGCTAGTGATATTCTTGCTTCTGATTGGCTATCAGCAGATTTGTTACTGAAAAGAGGCTTTGTAAAACGGGTAGATATAACACGATCGCAACTATTTAAAAAAAGTGAAGTCAAGAGCAATTTTAATATCCTATTGTAAGTCACATTGGCACATTTCATTAGGCGATGCATGAGCCAAACAGAATTGAATTTTTTCGAAAATAGTTCCATCCTTGTTATGTTTGAATTTGACTAAAGTAGAAAAATAAAGCAAATCCAGCGTGACCAAACTCTAGGTTTCCCCGCATTTCATGAAATCAAATTCTGTTTTTTCCCTGATCAAGTTTCAAAATTCCAGGGTCTCTATTTCAACCTATTTCCAGTTCGAAACCTCATAAACAGGAGAAAATTACTTTTTGATCAATTTATTTGAAATTCCCCTACTTTTTCGTAATGGAGAAAAGGGGAACTCATTTCAAAGGTCTGCCCTGATTCTAGGGTAACTAGGCCTGTCCTCATCAGCCTGAGTTGGCCAAATTTCTGATCCAAGAAATTAGCCCGATCACGAAATAGCAGGCAGGGTAAGACGCAAATAGCGGGCTCTTTGCTTCGGAAATCTTCAAAAGATATCTTGGACAAGTTTGCAAAATAGCCGCTATTTGTGGTCCGTTTTCACCAGCCTGAAGAGCTGATGAAGACGCGATTTGTAACTTCTGGCTAATTTCCCGGATCACAAAATAGCGGGCTATTTGGGCAACTCGGGCTGATGAAGACAACCCAACTGAAATCCTTGTTGGAATCAATTACCCACGATTCATAGAGGTACATTATAAACTGTAATCCCTGACAGAGATAAATGGATTAAGAAGTCTAATTTGGTATGCATAAAAAGCGAAGATAACTTGTTATTTTTCTTGTGAACAAGCCAAGTAATCACTGGTGAGTGGGTTGTGTTCAAAATAGATTTTTCTAAAGCCAACTTGACTTGAAAAAATATTAATATCACGCTGTAGCAGACAAAGTAAACAAAAATCCCATTCCCAGCATATTCACAAGATTGTTGAGGTATGAAAATATTTGGCGTACCACATGTATACAAAATACAACATTTAAAATATTAACTAACTTTGTAAGTTTTGTTCTCAACATATGTATTTCAAATGTACTTGAGGCAGTCAACAAATGTTGCAGTCATGACATTCTAGTCACTGTATTAATGTTCACAATATACAGTGCGTCCCAGAAAAAACGAAACCGAGAACTATCGATTTTTTATCATACCTTAATCACAACCATAATTAATGAATGATACATATTTGGAAAGCTTAGAGTCTCCTCTTTCAGTTGATGCTACTCAGATGATGCATATTTCACGCATGAGTGATTAAAAGCAATTTGAAGGAAGGAAACCAAAAAGACATTTGGCGGGCGGTATCTGAATTTCGAAGAAAAATTCACATTTCTAGAAAGTTGAGTTTCTGCCCTTTCATATGACACCTCAATCAGGAAAAATGAGCGAGGAATAACACAAATCTGTTTGTTTAAAGTAGCCCTTACATTTTCATAATTTTAACAAACGAATTCGTTTTCACTGGGTGCCTGCCGTAGCAAAAGCAGTTTCCTTTCTTCAAATTGCTTTTAAAGACTTAACTCCGTTTCGTTGACAATCAGCCATGCATGAAGACTCTCGTCTACGGCTGATTGTCAACGAAACGGAGTTAAGTCTTTTGTTAATTTTGTTTATTGATACGGCAGGCAGCCAGTGAAAACGAATTCGTTTATTAAATTATGGAAATGCAAGCACTACTTTAAACAAACAGAACTTTGTCATTCCTCGCTCATTTTTCCTGATTGAGGTGTCATATGAAAGGGCAGAAACTCAACTTTCTAGAAGTGTGAATTTTTCTTCGAAATTCAGATACCGCCCGCCAAATGTCTTTTTGGTTTCCTTCCTTCAAATTGCTTTTAATCACTCATGCGTGAAATATGCATCATCTGAGTAGCATCACATGAAAGAAGAGACTCTAAGCTTTCCAAATATGTATCATTCATTAATTATAGTTTTGATTAAATTATGATAGAACATAGATACTTCTCGGTTTCGTTTTTTCTGGGACGCACTGTATAATCATGGTTGTAAACATTAGGTGTGCAAAACCTAAAAGTTTTAAATGTCCACGTTCATGCAGGTATTCAGTCTCCATCTTATCTTGACAACATTACTACAAAAGGTCTGTCCTCATCAGCCCGAGTTGGCCGAATAGCCCGCTATTCTGTGATCCAGGAAAACATCAGAAGTTACAAATCGCATCCTCATCAGCTCGAAACTTGAGCTTGAGAACTTTGCTCAGTGTTCGCGCAAGACCAAAAAACAATGTCAAAGATATTTCAATGCTCATTTCTGTTATATCATTACGTTTATCATAGTCTGTCATTGTGTATATTATGTGAAAAGAAATAAATTCGCTCTGTATAGAGCAACCACTACTACTACTAGATGGACCCTTTAAACTAACACATTAACGCGCATGCCGGGATCTAGAAATCTTCTCGAGTCTTCGAACTGGTGAACACGGACCACAAAGGACCACAAATAGCGGGCTATTTTGCAAACTATAGCCCAAGACATCTTGGGAAGATTTCCTGAGCAAATAGCCCACTGTGATCTGGCTAATTTACTGGTTCAGCAGGCTATTTGGCCAATTCGGGCTGATAAAGGCAGACCTTAAGTGTAGCAAGTTCAAATAAGGTTCACTATCAGTTTTTCTTATCTTTGGCCTTTCAAAAATACATCCCAAGTTGTTCCATATACATCATTTTATCTTACAACATATTTGATAAAAGAATACTAAGATGTACTTCTCAAATAAATTCTTGACATACATATTGGTGCTTGCATATTTAACTTCTATTTTAAAACATTCTCAGCGGTATCCATTACTATCCCAACCTACTCCATCTCTATCTCTCTCTCTCCCTCTCTCTCCCTCTCTTTCTCTCCCTCTCCCTCTCTTTCTCTCTCTCCCTCTCTCTATCTACATGTCTCTATCTCTTGCTCTATCTATCTTTGGGCACATCTTCAAACCACCCCTTTCCCCTGTTGAACTGTACACCTCTCTTTCCATTCGTTTATGATGCCAGATGTATCTCCCACCTCATGCTCTCTCCCTCCCCCTCCCACCTCTCTCTCTCTCTCTCCCTCTCTCTCTCTCTCTCTCTCTCTCTCTCTCTCTCTCTCTCTCTCTTTCATGACTATTTCAACTCAAGTCAATATCTTTATCTCTTTTTTATTCCTACTCTTGCAAGAACACTTTTTTCTTTTTTTCTCTCTCTCTGCCCAGTCTTCTTGATTTTCACAAATCCACACTTCAAATAAATATTATGATAAATGTTGAGAACACATGTAGTTGCCAGGTGAAAACATAATAACACAGGTGAGCTGAGTGGGAAGAGCCTAACCTGAAATATCTCTGGGATATATCATCCATTTCAATATAAAAAAATGTCCATCGTCCGTTTGTTTGATTTAGATTCTCAGGTAACACCGGTTAGAAAGTGATGAAATTTCAGCCATGTTACTGATAGAGCAGCCTTGGTTTACATTCGTGTTGCCATGGCTACGATAACTCAGCAACAGATGGGTAACTGGGTGATTTATGCACGTTATATTTCCTATTATCTTTAGAATAACCTTTTGTCCTACCATTCCTCCATCTCCTTCTTTACCGTCACTGATTGTTTTGTTTTTAGGAGGGGGGGGGGGGGGGGGGGGTTCCTGCTTACTCTTTCTTGACTTCATCATTTACCTCCTTCTTTCATATCCCCATATTCATCATCTCCTCCTTAACACATTACTTTTCCTCCTACATCAGTTCCATTTTTTTCCAATCTCTATCTCATTTTTTTTTTCTAACAGTTTGTCTCATCTTCTCATCCATAATATTACAATTCCCTTTTCTCAAAATCCACACAACCATCTTCATTCTTCATTTCTTACCTCCTCTGTTTTCTCCTCCTCAGTAATTCTTAAGGATTTATTAACATACTGCATCAAATCAAATATTTTCTCTCTTCCGTCCTTTTCATCGTCCCTTGATTATCTTCCACCAACTCTGCCCTCCTTTCCGTATCTTCTCTTCTATCCTTCTCTGATTCTCTCTCTAGAATATCTGTGCCTTCTGAATCGAACTTTTGAACGAACCTGATATGATGCATCTCAGGTTTATTCCAAACTTTGCAGAAGTGTCACGAAGAAAGGGATGAGGGTGGGGGGGGGGGGGTGGGAGTCACTCCTCTCCCTTTGAATGACTGTAAAAATAAAGAGTGATTAAAGAAATTGAATTAAGAAGGAACAGCCCCTTTCCTCATCCTCTCCTAATTCTGGCCTTCCTAATTTGTGTTTTATCCACCTACTAAGATGGCACCGCCACCCCACTGATAACAATGCCCCCCTCATCGGGTTAACTCGCCCCACGCCACTGGATTGCATATCCAGGTATGTACAGCAAAATAGTACAGGTGTGCCACAAATTCTTTCATGATGATTCACTCAATCAGAATGTACCTTTCTCAGGTAACAGAGGATCACCTGCTTCACTTTCACCTGAGGTTCCCTCGTCTATTTTGAAATGTGCCTAGCAACTTCTACATGGTTCATCACAAGGGTAACCGAATCCCACTGCAACAGGTTATTTCTCAGCAGTCTCAATTTTCATTTTTCTGTTTGGGTTTTTGTCTAGAGCTCTCATTCTCTCTGTTAATCTCTTTCTATCTCATATCTTTTTTCTTTGTATTTTATATTTTGTTTCTCTTTTATCTTCAGGACTCAACATTCAATGGTGCACATGAGCCACAATTTAAATTTAAAGTTTAAAAAGAGGACCCTTGTATACAAACAATAAAAGTTAAAATCTGGAGCCTCCCCCTCCCCCCCCCCCTCTCTCTCTCTCTCTCTCCCATACAATTGTTTTAATATCTGCCCCCCCCCCCTCTTCTCTCTCCTCTCTTCTCTCCCTTTCTCTCTCTTTCTCTCCCTTTCTCTCTCTCTCTCTTTCCCTCCCTCTCTCTCTCTCTTTCTGTTTGAGTTTTTCCACAGGTAACAGTATGTAATTCCTCCATTCTCACAATTCTCATGTAACAACTTCCTTTCAAACCAAGACCCTAAACTGTGTGCAGCTCGAAATGCAGTAAACCGGGATCGTGCAAACACACATACAACAAAATTCTAGCACTATTTAAAAAATTTGTTCCATCTTTTAAATGGTAGGATATAAGTACTCAAAAGTATTTTAAAATTTGACTCCATCTTGCTGATAATTACTCACTGCACACATATATGGGTATATGGGACTACACTTATATGCGGTATGAAAGTTTGGTCCAAACTATTTCTCATAATATTTTTTACATATGAGGGCAATAGAAGAGCAATCCATTTTCAGGACACTTTTCTGATATCATTTCTTCCAAACTTAGTTTTTTTTTACAAAGAATAAAAAAGCTCTTTTCCAGAACTCGACCTTCCCCTTTATTTTAGCAGCCTGTTCAGACGAGAAAAAATTCACCATAACTTGTATTTAAAAAAATAATTGTTTTGTGAAAAGGTTGTATACACTGGAACAGGGGCAGCAACTCAATATGGGGGGGGGGGGTGGGGTGGACTGGACAAGTTCCCTCTTCAATTTTTTTAGGGGGGATCGTTTAGTGTTGGCTGTTCATTATAGATCAGTGCACACTCATGGTATTAGCTCTACAACATGTGGATGTTTTTTTATTTACTGGTAATATTCATTTTAGAAGTGGATATTGAGTCTTTATCAAGTTTTCATTCGTAACAATGCTCACATATCCATCTCGTTATATCATGGTATATGATACAATATTCAGACATGAACAAAATTGATATAACTGTTTGACACCAACAAGAACCCAGGACACTTTCAAGTATCCAAAATCTTACTCCAGACCCCAAAATCACAACATTTCCACACACCTGTATGCATGCGGACTCTAAAATGTTAATCATGGACCCCCCCCCCCCCTTCAAAGAAAGTTGTGTGAAGCTCTGCTTATCGTACAACTATATGATTTTCATTTAGCGGTATACAATAAATGTGTGTAGTCTAAAAGTGGGGTTATAGTGCAAATGAGCTATTCAAGAACAAGGTGCCTTGAAAATGAATGACCAGATGGTAAAGTGCAGAGAGCACAATGAGCCACAAATCCCTGGAGCTTTCTCTCTCCTCACCCTCAAACGACTCAAATAGAAAAGTTACCCCCACAGGTCTCCTGACATCATTGACCTTTGACCCCTGACAGACAAGGTCAGGGTCACAGGCTGTGATGGCAACCTTGACATCATTTTAAGATTTTACTGACTGACAGGATCAGGGATTTCTTTTTTTTTGTCCTCTCTCTATCTCCTTTCTCTTTTCTTTTTTTCACTGATTATGCTTGTGCTTTAACTATTGAAATATTGTGCACTGTACTTCACTGACGGTCCACCAAAAGCTGTAGAATTGTTTCATCATCCCACCTAGAGAAGCATGAAATAAAACCTCTAAATAGTGGAGAGGGGACGGGACAGAAAGGGAAGGGAAGAAAGGGGGAAGGAAGGGCAGGCAGGGCAGGAGGAGGGGCAGGGGGAGGGGCAGGGGAGGTGGAAGGGGGCAGGTGGGGTCTATGAATCATTATCATTCCAAAGAGATGCAATGTAATTTTACTGAGTTCAAGCCTCAATCGGTAGAAAGCGGAACAAAGTAGGCACTAAATGTACTCTACTCTACACTTCTGGTAGTTTATAAACTGGCTAATGACTGATACTGGGCCTTGTTTCACAAAACGTTTTTCAATGACAAATGACAAAAATCAGTGACAAAACTGCCGATAACCAATCAGAAGCAAGGATTTGTCACTGATAAAAAGTTTGTGAAATGGAGCCCTCGTCCATGAAGTCCAAGCCAGTTTTAGACCCATATGAATGTACTCTACAGTATAGGCAATTCCCTATCCAATGAAAGACAGAGGCCCAAGATAGCTTCAAGCCTAGGTATATGAATGTAGTCTAGATTGTAGGTAGTTCAGACCCAACCTAATGACAGGAGCCCAATCCAGTTTTAGGCCATTGTAGTCTAGATTTCAGGTAGTTCAGACCCTAACCCTAATGCATGACAGAGGTCCAGGGCCAGCTAATACAGGCCCATATGAATGTAGTCTAGATTGCATGTAGTTTCAGACTCTACTTATTGACTGACAGGGATTCAGCCAAGTCCCTGGATTTAGAGCTGTGCATGCTATTCTGATGATTTTTAAATCTCACCATCATTGCCAAAACAGCTCTAGTTGATCCCCGCTTATGAGATGATCTCTTATCAAAACACAAGGCTATTACATCGCAATCTCCAGGATCTACGACCAATGAGGGCAGAAAGGGTCTCTACGGGTGCGTTTATGCTCAATTTTAAAAGCAGAATGAGCGTTTTGAAACGCTCATCGTAAACGCAGTTCCACAGGGGAATAGTAAATTATGCTTTCCTTCTCCGGCTCCTCCAGGCAAAATCGCTCTACAGCTGGATTCGAAAATGTGCACTGCGCATGATACGTTGACCCCGGGAGGTCAGGTCAAGTCATTTAAAACGCGTTTACAAATGATTGCGCATTTATGCTTACCCAGAAACCGTCTTTTTGGGGAAACGCAGATCCAAAACGCACCTTTTTGTGAGTTTACGATTGGCATTTTAGATCAACGTTTATGGGTGTTTATGAGAAAAAGAGAAAGGACGCAACCATGTTTTTAACTAAACGCATAACAAAAGCCTCATTCTGGCCTGAAAAAGTTGAGCATAAATGCACCCTACATCTACAGAACCGTTCACACTTTACAAACCAAATTCATGTTTAGAATCCTTTCATAGGTCGGTATTAAAGGCAAAACAACTTTGTGTAAAATATCTTTGATTTCAGTTGATTAATAGCTGTGAAGTTTACAATAAAGTAATAATGAACAATAAAATGAGACAAATAATTTACATCCCTGGACAGGATGCAAAATAGACAATTTATAGACAATGTATTTAGACATGACAGAGAGGCAAACTTTTGTGGGTATAGAGAGATTCTTGTCATATCTCTTACAACACTGTCTAAAGTTTTTTGGCATTGGGATGATGTGGTGCCGAAACGCTTAGCTAAAGTGTTTGGACTTCGCCCGATAGTCGACCGTTTGCTGCCCAATAGCTGCCCGATGGCTGCCCGAAATTTTGCATTGGACTCTGCATGAAACAAAGAAACGAACTGCAGGCCGCTCCCGATCGGGCAATGGACACGTTCCCGCTCCCGAACCTAAGTGCCAAAACCTTTAGGCAGTAGTGTATATGAACACAGCTCATGCCTTTATGATGTACATGCAGACTGACAGAAAGGCAAAATCGTGTGGGTAAGGAGAGATATATACAGAAGTGCTCGGCCTTACGGAGTCCAGATATATCTCTTAATCCTTGCATTGCGTTCCTGCAGAGGTCTACCGCAAATCTGTGTAATTGACGACAGGCACCTCGGGGCATTGACAATGCTTGTCATGACAGCGAGATTGAGCCTCGTACCTACCGTCAGAGTTCGTACGAACCGCTTTCTTTAAATACCGATTTCTCATGGGCTAGGAGAACGTGATTTGATTTTAGTGAATTGCTCGCGGTTGAAACTTCCAAGAAACTTTAACTGGAAAAAGATTTTTTTTTTCTACTTTGTATTTCAAAATGTTGTTTTTCACTTATTTTACCAGGGTAGCCATGTGATTAGCCATTCTGGTAGACATTTTGGAAGCTGAATGCCAGTTTCTATTTCAGGATATTCTTGATAAACATGTAGAAAATAAAATACAAATTATTACTAAAACTCTAAATGAGAGGCCTCAAATTATCTACATAAACAATTTGAAGACAAGAAGAATGAAATATTAAAACAACTACATCTAGAAATAAGTTTTGAAGAACTTCCAAACTTCTTAACCAACAACTAATGAATGTTGAAACAATTTTATGGGAAATCATGTTTTAGAGTAAGAGGCCTAAAAGAAAAAAGCGTAAACTTAGAGTTTCTTCTTTATAGAACTTCAAAACTTCTCAAAGTAGCAAGCTCAGGATGACAATTCAAAAGGCCAGGGGGACACTAATATTACACCACAATGGAGAGGTATAACCTGTTTAGACTACAGAAATGATGTATAAAGAATTATTATATACTGAAAAGAGCGAACAGATTTATAGAAATTGTATAAAGAAACTAATTTTGAAACGGTTTTATGACAGGACAGCTGGCCAATCATTATGTGCGCATTCATGATAAGCCCCGCCTTGTTATACGATGATCAGACTAGAGAGGGCCAGTGATTTTTTTTTTATCGAGTTTTTGTTTGAAATGATGCTCAAAACATGCGTTCCGCTATACAATGTTTCGTTCCATGACGTTTCTTTATATGACTTTCAGACTACAAAACAAACGTTATTGCACATGCACTTATCTTATATTCAGGTATACCGTATGAGTTATGAGAGTCTGAATGCGGGGTTAAAAAAGGACTGTTTAGGCCTGTCTTTATCAGCTCGAAACTTGAAACTCAAGCTCAAGAAATTAGCTCAAGATATTTTGCTCAGCGTTCACGCTTAGTGCGAGTTTTCGGGCTGGTGAAGGCACACCGGACAAATAGCACGATGTTTTGCCAAATAGAGGGATATTTTGCAAACTAGCCCAAGATATCCCGCTAATTGCAACTTCGGGCTGATGAAGATGCAAATTAACTGGATAATCTGCGATCGAGATAGTTCAAATAGCGGTATATTTGGCAATCGCGAGCTGATGAAGATAGGCCTTTTGAGAAGATGTCAAGGGGAGGAAGACAAGGAATTCTTCTATCGACGGAGCGTGGACGACGTCGTCGAGATGACAAGAAGGGCCAAATTCTCTGGCAGCTCTGCACTGATCCGACTTGATCCTCACTGACAAATAGGGTCACGTACACTTCAACGTCTCGGCGGTGACGGGGTGCGTGCCGATGGCGACAGCTCTAGCTTCATCCCAGTGCCAAATTTAGAAAGATTTTTTTATTTAGAGAGGTCCTCACATGCTTCCTATCCCTCTTCAATTCCTTTATTTATCTTTCTCATCTAGACCTTTCATATTAGGGGCAGACAAGGACTCTAGTCCGGACTCGGAAGAAATAACCTGCTTAATATTGACCAATTAGCTTGCTATTTCATATGAAGACCTACTTCGACCCATTCTGGGACACACTAGACTTGGGTACTTAAAGATTTATACAGCACTTTTACCTGAGGAGACAAATCGCTGACTATTATTCAACAGGCTTTTAAAGAGCAAGGCGCTTAAATTTTGTCCCAACGAATAATCATTTCATGCAGCTGTGTAGAGTGGCAAATAAAGATTAATGTCTTGCCAAAAGACATTAGTTCTGTGGCTGTGATTCAAACGATATAGTCTACAGCCTGGTGCTGGCCTATCTGCAAAGGCCACTAGACCAAAACCACTCTCTCTCTCTCTTTCTCTCTTCAGTGCCAGCTACCTCTAGGGCTAGTGAGAACCCACCTTCGGACAGTCAATGATATTTGTCTGCCAAGGTCACTACTATTTACTCCAAGTTTGAACCATTGCAGACTGCATAATGTCCTTTAAACAATTTACTTCAAGACTAGCAGAGTCATCCACACAGCTACTTCATTTATAAGGCCCATTTAGAGTACGTTTATGCTCAACTTTTTCTTGGCCAGAATGAGGCATTTGTTACGCGTTTAGTTAAAAACACGGTTGCGTCCTTTCTCATTTTTGTAGAATCACCGAAAAACAGCGATCGTAAACTCACAAAAAGGTGCGTTTTGGATAGGCGATTCTGGGGAAGCATAAACGCACAATTGTTTGTAAATGTGTTTAAATGGGGTCAACGTAGCATGCGCAGTGCAGGTTTGCGAATCCAGCTGCAGAGCCAGAATCATGCCTGGAGGAGCTAGAGAAGTGAGCATAAACAGTACACCGTGGAACTGCGATGACGATGAGCGTTTTAAATTGCTCGTTCTGCCTTCAAAATTGAGCATACCCGCATGTTTGGTGAGCAGTGTGCATGCGCTACTTGTCCCTGCTCTTCATGCAATCATATGGAGACAAGGAGAGTCACATGACCAAAAGCCAGAATCATTCACTGATATTCTAGAGCGAGCTTTTACACTCCAAAACTCAGCGAAATTTGTGCCGCCGTTTAAAAAAAAAAACACTGCATGTGGATTTTTTATTTCAGTTCTTCTTCATCAAATTCCGGTAGTTGCTTAGCAAATTCCAATGAAACACCTGGGACCCGTTTCACAAATGACAAAAATCAGTGACAATTCTATTGATAACCAATCAGAAGCAAGGATTTCAGTAGCTTATAACAAAAACTGTCATTTGTCACTGACGACAAGTTTTGTGAAACGCCCCCCTGAATGTGAGAAAAATCAAACAATATTTGCTTGCAGTGTAAATACAGCTTTAATTTGACACTCGTCAATGATTACGCAGAAAACAGGGTCTGATCTGTCAGACTACGTCCAAAGGCCCTCTACTGAAGCTCCTCCTGACAACAGTCGGAGGTTGGGCTCAAGACGCAATTTATTCTGGAAAAAGTGGATAACATGCAGATAGAGTATGTGCTTACTTTTATACATACTTTTTAATCTGAAATCTAAAAGACTAGTGAACATTTTGTTTTATTTTCTCTCTTTTCTTCCTTTTGTTACCGGTATTTTATTTCATTTATACACCAACTGTCTACAATGAAAAAAAACACAAATTCATGCTTAGCCAAATGTATAACACTGACTTTTGGCAAATTATCACCATCCAGCCTCGTTTATAATTCAAACTTAAATATTGAGAGGAGCCTTGTCTGTAGGGGTAGATAAAAGCCATCAATCTTGGGCAAACGAGATGGGAATAGAGATCGAGAGCATCATGTGATTATGGTGGTGAATATCATTATGTCCTCTGTGAATAGTCTTAACCTGCAGGCATGTAGATGTAGAATCCAGGGAGTTTAATGGAGGCCATGCCTGAGCATCAATCATTGTAACTGCATTAAAGAGCTGGTGCCATCTGATCGAAAATAGTAACAATAAAATTAAGTTGTGCCCAAATCAGTCTCCTGATGTGGAAAAGGTATTACATGATGATGCCACCAGTCTGAAAAAAAAGGGGTGCAAGGTCCCTCCCCCCCCCCCCCCCTTGGACTACTAATGAGCCTATCCATTACTTTTCCCAAATAACTGAACTTCAACAGTACAATGGATAGTTACGTAATCGATGGAATAGGCCTTTAAAACTATTAATGATTGAAATATATTTGGGCAATTTGGGGAAGATTGGGCTGAAACAACAAACTATACCCTTTTCTTTAGATCTTTTAGAATTTAGTGTTACTAAAAGACCACAGAAATTTCCTGCATTTTCAGCAATGAAAGTAAAAGTGTAAATTTAATTATTTTTTGAACATTTCCACTCAACTTGTTGTGGGAGGAAAATGTGGAAGCTCCTAATAAATTGACCTAAATCCAAGTTATTTGTTGCTGGATTCTTGCAATAATATCACCGCAATATTTTTGAAATGATATAAAATACACACAAATTCTCTATGCCCACACTAGACATTTCATTTGAAACAAACCTCCAAAAATGCGTTTTTTAGAGGTTGGAACACACCAGGGGGTCCTGGCTTAAAACACATCCTAATTGGGCAACATCTGTCCATAAACAAGCCGTATTTAGAAAGTCAATGTTTCTCACCTCCAAATTACACCAAAAATGTCACCACAAACAACTTTATCCATGTTGCTCTTGATGCAACACCGTGTTTACCCCACAAGATTGTTTTTCGGATTTGGTGTGGCTCTGTCGCTGGTGCAATTATTCAGTGTTTATTCTAATACCAGTAATAATGTTTGGTATTTGGTGTGACCTCCAATACACCCATGTTTTCCATAGAAACATCTATTCAAGATGGATCCAGGAGACATTTATAAGAGAGAGCTCCTTCCAACTTCCAAGTTAGCAAAAATATATAGAGGGGGTGCAAGCAAACCTTAAAGGGATCGTTTAACAATGTTAAATCTGAGATACACGGCCCTACGTGTTATCAGTGTCTGTGATATGGTGTAATATTGAAGCCCTAAAAAAATTGCGCTTCAAAATGATCAAGAAGTGCCTCAAAAAAGTAAAAAGCTTTGAGTGACCGGTTTTACCATACTCGTTTTCCCCAATAGACTGTAGTGTTATGAAAACCGTCAGGCGAACGGTTTTCAAAATTTGTAATTCCAATCATAAATATCTTGATAATCAGACAGGCGATCGGCTTGTAAAAGTCATGGGGTTCCTGACTGACCTAAAGGTTTACAATTATCATTGCATCATGAGCTAAATCCAGAATTTTATTTCAGAATCTGAGACAAAGTTACCGGATCCCTTTAAAGCAAATGTTGAGTTCTGGGAAGAGGTGAAAAATAATTTGTGAGCATTATCATTGAATTATGCAAGTGTGGAAGAACATTAGATAAAAAATGTTCCTTGAAAAGCTGTACCAATTTCTTATCATTTTGATGATTCCAGAACCTTGCATCACACACCAATACCGGTACTTATATGCTAGATGATCAACCTTTTCTGATCGATTCCACTCTTTCACAATGCAATCACATGACCAGGGCCCTGTTGCACAAAATTTACCATCTGATGTTAACTTTGTCATCAATGGTTACTGTCATGGAAACCTTGATTTTGATTGGCTGTTGAGCTCTGTTACCATGGCTGTTGAGCTCGGTTCCCATGGTAGTTGTCATTGATGGCAAAGTTACCATCAATGGTAAGCTTTATGCAACGGGCCCAGAACTCAACTTTATCTTTAAATGTTTTGACGATGGAAAAAGTAAGAGAAATTGTTGATCACCCTGATATTCTTTTCACACTGGTTTTGCTTAACCCCGTACTTTGCTTAGCCCCGTACTATCCTTAACCCCGTACTATTTTTTTTGGCTTTTCACACACGCTGTTGTTAGTCCCGTACTAGCGCCTATTCCGGAATAAGAAAATTCCCGCTGTTCTCACTGCATTTCGTTAACCCCGGATATCGTGAATGTTATGATTGGACATACTTCGCATCTGGCCAGCTGCGATACGCTCCATTGCGTAGTACCGGACTATTTTTCGTTTCTGTTCTCATTCATTTGCTTAGCACCGCAATTGCGGGGTTAACAGGAGTTAGCACCACAATTGCGGAGTTAGCCCTGCTATTTTGCAGGGTTAGTTAACCCCGTACTATAGGTGGGGTTAGCCAACTTTAGCCCACTTTGGTAAAAACCAGTCTGAACAGAAAGTGGAATAGGCTTAACCCCGTACTATAGGTGGGGCTAAGACCCCCCCCTTAACCCCACCTATAGTACGGGGTTAAGCAAAATATTGCCAGTGTGAAAACAGTATCAGTTCATCGTATTGCTTATGTTTTTAACTCTTTCAGGGCCATTTTCGTCAATTTGGTTCTGGTGCCTAAATGTAATAACTTCTAAACTGATTCTTTCAAAATGCAGTTGCATTACCAGTACCTTCATTTTGAATGTCGCATACCTTCAACTTTCACATGTTATGTACAGTACATAGAATGTCAACTTTAGAACATGTAAAAGTGAGTGAATAACATATATAAATCAAGAAATTACCTGCTAAGTGTCATAAGGACTTTAGCTCAGAGCATTTTGTAATTAAGTAACACCCTAGCAGACAAAATATACATTGCAAGACTTCCAATTCATTTGCACCCCTCTGTCTCTTTCTGTCTCACTCTAGCTAACTGTCTGTGCATGCATGTAAAGGTCTCTCCATCAGTCCATCTTTCTCTCTCTCTCTCTCTCTCTCTCTTGCTCTCTCTCTCTTTTTCTTTCTCTCTCTCTCTCTCTCTCTCTCTCTCCCTTGCTTTCTCTTTCTTTCTTTCTTTCGATACTTTCTGCCTGCATGTCTCTCTCTCTGTCAGTCACGGTCATGGCAAGTTCGTTTTACTTCACTCTCTCCCTAATTCAAACCTTCCGATCTCCACCGCAACATCTGTCAACTTGAGTGAGCATCCTCTCCGATGAATCGGGATGCCTTTGAGCAACCGATACGGAGGAGACCACTTTACAACCAAGAAGTGAAAGTGATCATCTTCATAAGACACCGGTAACAGAAGATGATCAGAGAGGAGGGATGGAATGGGTAACAAAAATGATAGAAGAGCGAGACTGTGAGAAGGAACTGTCAGTGAACTTGTACCCGTTCAGGACCCGGGAGACTGTTTCGAATCACAGGGATGGGTCTAATTGAAAGTAATCATAAAGAGAGAGCAGATGAACTTGACAGAAGTTGGAAGAAAAAAATTGGCACCGGAGTGTAACCCATTGGAAACTCTGGAGACAGGATTAAATTCCAACTAACACAATTACTTCGTCCCTGGGGTGAAAAGTGATGCTAAAAACCCACCGAGATGGATCACTATCGACAAGAATATGGATGTCTGTGATTGTGACATGGAGAGGGTGGGTGTCTCCAGGGGTGCAAGGAGCGGATGTTGGAGACATGACACGGGGACAATGGAAAGTGGGGTCAGCTAGACGGAGATGATTAGGATGATGAGGAGGAGGAGGAGGATGATGATGATGATGAAGTAGTAGATTATGATGATGAGGAGGATGATGATGATGGGGATGAAGAGGAGTGGGAAGAGAGATGATATTGATGATTATAATGATGAGATAAAGCTGATGAGAATGACTGGTGGTGATGATGAAGATTATGATGTTGGAGACATGACACAGGGACCATGGAAAGTGGGGTCAGACGGAGATGATTATAATGATGAGGAGGAGGATGATGATGATGATGATGGGGATGATGATGAGGAGGGGATGTGATATTAATGACTATAATGTGGCAATGATGAGACGAAGCTGATGAGCATGCTGACTGGTGGTGATTAAGATGAAGATTACGATGACGTTGATGAAGAAGAGGTGGAGGATAACAATTACGACAAGATGAGGATGATGAGAATGATTGATGATGATGAGGAGGAGGAGTATTGTTGAAGATGAAGATGAAAATGAAGACATAGATTATGATGAGGAGGAGGATGACAAGATTGAGCATGATTAATGATTGATGATGATGATGAAGAAAATGATGACAAGATGAGGATGATGAGGACAATAATTGATGAGGTACAGGAGTATGATTGATGTTGAAGATGAGGTTGAGGATGAGGAGGACGAGGAATAAGTTTGATGACTTATGATGATGAAGTGGTTAACACTGACAGCCATTATGATGATGATAATGATGATAGTAATGATGATGATACAGATGATAAGCGGTCATTATCAAGAGCAATGAAAACTGGAATTAATCATGATTTTGAGTCTCATAATCAACTGGGACCACAAGGAAACATCTATGTGCATCCGCTGATATATATAAATCTTTCTACATCTTCGGCTTTAATTTCTTCATCCTTGGGCGCCTACGGAGCGAGCAGGCCATTTCTCTTCTCATTCCGGTCGCTTGTTTCATGAGAGCATCTTCATCATCACTTCTCATTTTCAGCCACACCCACTCAAAAACTTGCCCATATAACGAGATGTAGATGACCTTATCTATCTTGCTTACCGGTATAACCTTTTTATGGGCGATTCAGTATCAGGAAAAGGGCAATTTTTCGTCTTGTATAGCCCCCTCACATCACGTACTCCTCATAAGATGATGTCATCAAGTAGATAGCAAGTTTTTAGATCGACAACTTCCGATTATCAAAGCTTTACATTTAGATGCTCCTCTGACAGACACTGAAATGGCATATAATTGATGTTATTGTACTATATGGCTTATAAGCTTTCCGTTGATATATAATTCAGTCTTTTTTCAGATCGGATATGGGTCTTTAACATTGTACCCCATCCTCCTTACCAATCCTCCTTAATAAGTGCTTCTTATCAATTGCAGAAGAAATGCTTTAGGGTTTCAATGTTTCCTCATTAATTCTTCTTTTCACAATATCCCCTCACTATGCATAATATCCTTGCAAATTTCAAAGTAGGAATCTATATGAAACTTCCTCCCTGAGGCATGCATTTATATCTTTCAGATCAGGACAAGTTTGGTCATATCACCATGGTAACAAGACGTCGTTTTTGTTCCTTTTCTTTCTTTTTCTGTTTTTTTTTCTTCATCATGCCCATAATACTCTTCAAGCACTTCTCTTGATGTAAAACATTAATCCGTGAGAGAAGAAATACCCAACGGGCATTCACATTAAGAAGAAAGTTAGGCAAATTTTGCATAAAGGATGTATAAAGACTCCTACATATAATATGGCAATAGCTATATATCCAAGGGATAGGAATATAAAGGAACATTGGATGATTTAACAAGTTTTTTGGAGGTCTCTTTTCAGCTGTAGGTAGATGATTTCATAATTATTCAGCTGATTTCATAGTTATTGTTGTCACCTAGATCTTTTTTTGTTCCTTTTTTTATTTTCGGCCTTCTCTTCTTCCTCCCCCCCCCCCCCCCTCTCTCTCTCTCTCTCTTTCTTTCTCTCTCTCTTTCTCCCTATTTCACTTTCTCTCAATTTCTCTCCTTACTTTCACCGTCTCATAATTCTCTTTGCTTTCATCCAACAACCCCCTCACTCCTCAGATTCTTATCCTCGAAGCTGAACTTTGCTTACCCTCCGCAATCTCCTGACATTTTCCCCATCCACTGACATCACATAAACGTCAGCAAAATTCCCACGCACGGTCGTATTGTTAGTACTCCCCGATCCCAAAATCATCTGGAAGCCAGCATCGTTTAAAATTAGAAGACAAACTTTCTTCAAACTGAAAGAGACTAATCGTGAAGGGTATCACAAATAATCCAAAATGTCACATACGTTTGTAAAAGCAAAGGCTGCTTTGTTTGTTTTTGTCCTTTATTAGAACAAGATGAAGAGTTTGTCTGTGCCTAGAAGGTTTTTCTTCAACAAAATAGGATTTATTTCAGCTGCTAAAGAGCAGTGAAGTTAAAGATAAAGAACAGTTATGGTCATGCGATTGCATTTTGAAAGAAACTTTGTGGAATCAATCAGAAAAGGTTGATCATCTAGCATATAAGTATTGGTGTGTACTGCAAGGTTCTGGAATCATCAAAATGATAAGAAATTTGGCCCAGTCTTGGTAAAGTAACAAGCACTGTACACAGAAAGATGTATATGGGACTACAATGTACACAATATCTATCAGGTCCAAATAGATATAATATTTTACCAAATATATCAATTAGTAGGCGGTTTCTCTGCAAAATTTGTATCATTATGCATTAGTCAAAACATATTCTTTCACATGATTGGTAATAAGAGCTTCCATTTCATTTTTTGAGAGGGGGGCGTTCCAAAACTGGTCTTCACCTTGAAAGTGCCTTTGATTTTTTAGAGAAAAGTGCAACATATTTCTTGTTTAAAATGGTAACTCTTCTCCTCCAAGGTTGAAATAAAGAAAAATTTGTAGGAAAATTGCCTGCAGTTGAGCATGTGTTAGAGGATGCGTACGTCAAGTCAAATAAGTCACTATATTATAAACTGACATGTAAATCTCAAATTCGGCCAAAGTAGGGACTTAATCTCCTTTTGTCTTCCATTTCTCCTTTCATCATAATCAGAAGTTAATGTTGCAAAACCCTGACAGATGTTCTGGGACTCCCTACCTGTCACAGAAGGACACGGACGAAAGATGATGAATGCATTTAACAGGGAGCCAATGTTCCAGAGTAACACCCAACCTGTGCAACCTGACACCAAAATGATCAGGTGGGACTGGGCTGATGATCTGGGGGGAAATGATTTAAAGACGTGCAAAGTTTTTTTTGAAAAGTTTTAAAGTTAATATGGAGAAATGATCATGACTCTTTTTCAAGGAAGACTGTCTCAAAGTCCTTGATTGTTGATGTGTAGAAAATAGGTATTCTTGGAAAACAAGGAATTCTTTTATTCCACAAAAGGGAGAGGTGAAAAAAACTGGCTAAAAATACAACAAAAGTCACTGACACATATTAAAAGTAGAGAACACAGGTAATGTATAGTCTACACCTTGATTCTTTTTTTTTAATCATTTTTCTTTGCCGTTTACAAATTTATTTACTTAGATATCATGCATTTGCATCAAATTTATTTTGAGAAGCATTTATTTCCAGTATTTGATCTACAGGTACTTTGTACATTTGATTGATTTTCTTTTAATTTGATTCTTTTTTCATTACCAAAACTCAAAACCAGGCCTATGCCTTTAAGATGTCACTCTGAGATGATTTATTTGAAAAGAATATTAAATGGAGATAACATCTGTGTCATATTTTGAAATTAACCAAAAAGTAGTATGCATGGCTGAATCCTAGGATACAATCAGGTATCATTGCAAAAGATGGAAAATATCAGGCATTTTGAGGCTTAATGAAAGACAGAATATCAAGAGTCAATTGTCTCTCTTTTTGAGAATTGTTATGATGTATTTGAGAAGAAAATTGTATTTCTAGTTCAAGTTCAAGTTCAAGTTTTATTTATCTTTCTTTCATAACACACTTTACAAATAAGACATGAATATAACAAGTTTACAGAATATGGCGTTACAAAAGAAAGATGAGGTGACCTTGGTTGAAAGCAAGGCTTGTGGATTTAAGGTCCCTCATGAGTAGCTTATGAATACGTCCTAAAAGAACAAAACTCGTCAGATAAGAATAAATGCATACATTTAAGTGCTGACAAAACTAAACTAAACAACTGATAAAATATAAACATAAATAAGTATAATAAAATCTACTGACTACTAAATAAAAGCTATAAACAAGAGAAACAGGAAAATACAACGAGCAACAGGACTGAAACACAGACAAAAACAAAAAAAAGACAGACAGATGAATAGATGTGAGAGATGGGAGTAGAATTATGCTGACCTATATAGTAATTAATTTTCTTAAAATATTGATCACAACTATAAATCTAGACGATATCGACTCAAATATAGTAACTTCAGTTTGCGCTTAAATACATAAATA